>PVIU01004156.1:0-131540 GCA_004026605.1 Ondatra zibethicus
AAAACAATGTATGGGAAAACAAAACAAACAAAAAAAAAAAAACAGGAACAGAAGAGATCTGGAGAGAGAGAGCCACTACGGGGTTAGGGAGAAACCTGACAATTGGGAATCTCCCAAGAATTGACAATAATGACCACAGCTAAGATAAAACTTTTAGCAATAAAGTATAACACGAGAGAAAAAAAAACTCTTAGCAATCAGATTGGTGAATAACCCAACAATCATCATAGAGCCTTCATCCAACAACTGAGAGAACCAGATGCAGAGATCCACAACCAAGTACCAGGCTGACTCCAGTAATCGAATTCAAGAGAGGGGGGAAGAAATATATGAGCAAGGGAAGTCAAGAACATGATGGAGAAATCTATAGAGACAGGTGAACCAAGCTCATGGAAACTCAGAAACTCTAGACCTATAGTGGTGGATCCTCCATGGGACAAAACTAGGCCCTAAATAAGTGGTAGAGTATGGTGAAACTTGAACTGTCTGTGAGGTACCTAGCAGTAGGACCAGGATCTGTCCCTCGTGCATGAGTTAGCTTATTGGAGTCCATTCCCTATGGTGGGATGCCATGCTCAACCTTAATACAGGGAGCAAGGGGCTTGGTTCTAGTCCAACATACTGTTCCAGATTTTGTTGACTTCCTATGGGAAGCTGTTGTGGGGGGAGAATTGTGGATGCAATGTTAAATAAAATTGAAACATAAATTAAAATTTAAAAAATAGAAAAGAACAATATATAAAGGAAATCACTTGGAAGACATCATGTGATTTACAGAGTAAAGAAAATATTCTTTATTGCAGCATTAATATATCTGAATGCTAAGTCAAATAACAGGGGAATATGTAACCATAAATACATAAGGACATGTTTGTTCATCAGTGCTAGAGTTTGTGGACATACACTCTGATTTTTGTAGTGGTGATGTACACCTACACTAGTTTTACTTAACATTTATATGTGTCAAGCTTTTACTAATATAGATTTAAGCAGAAATAAAATACTATGGATACCATAAGAATAAAGTTATGCTGTTTTTATAAATAAATCAACTATTAAATTAAACAAAAAGATTTTATCATTGCCAGGTAGTGGTGATGCACACCTTTAATCCCAGGACTTGGGCGGGAGAAGAAGGTAGATCTCTATGAGTTTGAGGCCAGCCTGGTCTACAATAGTTACTTCCAGAACAGCTAGGATTGTTAAACAGAGAAACCCTGTCTTGAAAAACAAACAAGCAAAAACTAAAAAATTTATCTTCACTGTGATGGTTTGAAAAGATCTTAGAATCTTCCTTCCTATGCAAGGCATGGATCTTTCACAAGATTATATCACCTGGAAGAGGTAGGCAGATCCACAGCTTACTGCAGAACTATGGAGAAAGACTGTCCACTCTAAGAAAAATCTTCTGATACTTCTCAAAATTTACTCCAAAAAAAAAAATCTCCCTTTCAGCTCACAGAACATACTCCTTTCCACATTTGGCTGCTGTAGAATGTTAGTCTAAGATGTGTTACATTAGTTTATGCTGTGGAACATTTGTTTAGTGATGGAAAGATATGTTGCATTCTTTTACATTGCATTGGTTTAAGTCTGTGAAGCTGTGTTACTTTGTCTATCCAAAACACTGATTGGTCTAATAAAGAACTGAATAGCCAACAGCCAGGCAGAGAAAGGATAGGCAGGGCCTTCAGGCAGAGAGAACAAATAGGAGTAGAAATCTGGCAGGAGAGGTCAAGGTATGAAAGACAGGAAGTGAGGAGGACTCCAGGGGTCAGCCACCCAGCTACATAGAAAACCACAGAGGAAGAAGTAAAGAAAGGTGTACAGAAATAGAAAAAAAAAAATAAAAGTTCAGTGGCATAAGGTCGATGGGATAATTTAACATAAGAAAAGCCAAGCTAAGGCCAGACATTCACAAGAAAGAATAAGCCTCTGTGTGATTTGTTGGAGAGCTGGGTGGCAGGCTCCCAAAGGATCAAAGAGTAAAGAGAAAAAACCCATTAGTCTTTTTACATCTTATCACTGTTTCTGTTCTTACTTACCTATATGCATCCCCTCTTTATATTTGTAATTTAAATCATGCATGCTTTATTGTCTAAGCAAAGTCCCGTATACACACAGCATGGATTTGTATCTCCTCCTGTTATCGTGTGTCCCGAATCTGGTATGCACATCACATTTGGAAAAATAGGATGAAGCATGTTTCTTGTTCTGTTCACCATATCTTGGATTTTGTGCATCCTAAAGTTACTAGTAAGGAGTCAAGATAAGAATTATTAAAATTGTATGTACTATGGTCATTGGGCAGGCTATTTGACCCCCTTCCTCCTAAAATGGGTGCTTCTGGAGAATTCTTTTTAACTTGGTGTACTCCTTATATTCACTGCATTCTCAGTTGGTAATTTAGTAGGAAATAATGTGCTCCTCATGCTGTGTACACGACTGGACTCTCTAAACTCCTGCAAGCCAATAAGTGATTGTCCATGTATACATAACACTCTCTGTAACTTGTTTAATATTTAAGAACAGAAAATATAATGCCAAACCATAACTGACAATTCAGTGCTGAGGTCTCTAAACATCAAATAAAACTGGTTCTAAGATATACCTATTAAAGATAGTAATTCATCAGCTCAGAGTCTCATATATAAGTTTCAACTTTGTATTTTAGTACATTACTTGCCAGCCTCTAGGTACATTGAGATTTCCACTCACAAAAGAGCAGACAGATCATGTAAAAGCTCCTACTAGTTCATCTGAAATAGATAATTTAAAGCAATGGGTGTTCACTGCTACCAGACTCCTAAGTCAGCTTTCTTTATCAGGTGAGGAGCATTGATGGCTGGGATATCTTAGACATTTGTCTGAGCTACATTTATGACAGACAGACACTAACCCTTGCAAATAGGGGTAGAAAATGACAATTGATGAGTTGGAGAATCAGAGAACTTGAGTCTTAGAAAAGTCTTGACAGAGCGGATACCCTAGAATCTTGATCCAGAGATCTAGGTCCAGAGATGAATATATTAGCCAAGGTCACAGAAGTATTAATTAAGGAACAGAATTGAAACTACAATCAGGTCTAATGAAACTGCTTCCACAGCAGTGCCTACTTCATCACAAGTCTTTGGACTGATGACTAGTAAATAAAGCAGAGATGGTGAAGAAACAAAGTAAGAAAGGTAAAATCTAAAGGATAAGACTTTTGAATTTGCTTTTCCTGAAAAAGAAAACAAAAAATTAGCTTCAGAGATTATTCTTATCTTCATATATTATATTAATTGCATTCCTCTAGTAACATATGTAGCCTCTCTTTTCTTTCTTGGCTGTAAATAACTTGGTTACAGGCTTTGTAGTGTTTCAAGCAAAATGATGAAATTATATCCTGTTTTTTATTCACTTTCTAAATATTATTTTTCAAGCCTGTCACCCTCCTGACAGAATAACTGTCTACTAACTCTTGACAGCCCTGACACATTCCCTTTTAAGGTTTGATATATATATATATATATATATATATATTCATTTTATTAAATGGGTATGAACATTTTGTTTGTCTATTTGTATCTATGTATACATATAACTATGTTTGTGCATATGAGCATATCTGAAGTTAAGGATAGTTATGAGCCACCATGTGTGTACCACAAAACTAATCTGGGTCCTTTGCAAAAGCAACAAGTGTTTTGAACTTGTTGACCAAACTCTCCCACCCTTTTCCTACTTTTTATTTGTGTGTGTACTGCTTATTTTAGAAAAACTACTACCTAGCCTGAGGTAGCCTTAATCATTTTTTTCTTTTTTATTGATTTTATTGAGATATACATTTTTCTCTGCTCCCTTCTCTTCTTCTCCCCTCCCCTTCAACCCTCTCTCATGGTCCCCATGCTTCCAATTTACCCAGGAGATCTTGTCTTTTTCTACTTCCCATAGAGATTAGATCCATGTATGTCTCTCTTAGGGTCCTCATTGTTGCCTAGGTTCTCTGGGATTGTGATTTGTAGGCTGTTTTTCTTTGCTTTATGTTTAAAAACCACTTATGAGTAAGTACATATGATAACTGTCTTTTGTGTCTGGATAAAGAGAAGAAAATAGGCATAGTTGACTATGCTTCTAATATCTTGGTCATGTTTTGTAGCAGAGGATGACCAAGAATTCTTGATATTCCCACTTCACCTCTCAAGTACCAGAATTATAAGCGTAGTCCACTATGCCTATTTTCATTTGTTTGCTTCATTTTTAAAGACTAACACACTTATACATAGACACATAAATGTTAGAAACTAAACCCCACACTAGGCATGGCACCACAGATTTGTAATGACAGCTATAGGGAAGAACATTGCAAGTTCAAAGCTAGCCTGAACTATAGAGTGAGTTCAAGGACATCATAAGGATTTAAAATATTTTGAATGGGAATTAAAGGCTGAGTATATATAAGAGGCATAGTATTTATACATCCAGTACTTAGTGCTTTAGAAAAATAAGCAAAGAAGAACAAAAACAAAAACTCAGTGTTTGCTGTCCAAAGTCCACATTAAATTCATGTCTATTTAAGTGATTAGAAAGGGGGCGATAGAGGTATGCTGCCTCAATACCCACCCCATCTACAGGAACCCACAAGCTACTACCCCATCCTGCCCCCAATCTTGCCTATCCTCCTGCAACCTTGAGGGAACTCTGAAACACAGCTTGCTACAATACTGAGGGGACCTAGACATGAGTGGCCAGCCATGGTGGGACACCCCACTTTTTAGGACCTCCATAGTGGGATAAAACCTCAGGCCCCTCCCTCAACTGCATCAGCTTGTCTAGCCAGCCAGCAAGAGAGTTTCCTGCAAGTAGGCTACCCCAATACCTACCCCATCCACCGGAGCCTACAAACTACTAGCCCCATCCTCCTGCAACCTCAGTAGAACTCTGAAACACAGCTTGCTATAACACTGAAGGGACCAAGAGAGAGGGCTAAGAGAGTGAACCAGGAGAGAAGACATAAAGAGCAGGCTTAGAGAGACCTCAGTGGCTCCCTGAGACACAGATATTGACAGTACAGAGCAGACCAAGAACAATTCCCAAAGACTCAGACAGTCACTTCAAGGATTGGACCAAGATGCAAAGACACTGCAGGCCTCATTTGAAAGAAGAGATGGATAGGCACCAATGCAAGAATTCATCAAACAACCAAAAAAGCAACATGATAACATCAGAACCCAGTGGTCATACAACAGGAAGACTTGATCATCCCAACCCAGAAGAAGCAGAAGAAAATGATTTTAAACATAACTTTATGAAGATGATGGAGACCTTTAAAGGGGAAGTGAAAAACTCCCTTAAAAAACAGAGGAGAAGACAGACAAAATTTGGAAGAAATTAATAAATCCCTCAAAGGAAAAAAAAAGAAAAAACAATCAAGCAGATGAAGCAAACAGTTCAAGAATTGAAGACTGAAGTAGAGGCAATAAAGAGAGCACAAACTGAGTGAATTCTGGAATTCTGGATATGGAAAATCTGGGTAAACAAATGAGAACTACAGTGGCAAGTATAACCAACAGAATGCAAAGATAGAAGAAAGAATCTCGGGTGTTGAAGATACTATAGAGGAAATAGATTCATTGGTCAAAGAATATATTAAATCCAACAAATTCTTAACACAGGAAGTCTGGGACATCATAAAAAGATCAAACCTAAGAATAATAGGGACAGAATAAGTAGAAGAACTCCAACTCAGATACAGAAAAAAACATATTCAACAAAATAATAGAAGAAAATTTTCCCAACCTAAAGAAGGATAGGTCTCTATCCTGGGTAGATGTGCTACAGACATTAAAAGACCAAGGAAGCAAGTCCAGACTACTATACCCAACAAAGCTTTCAATCTCCATCAGTGGAGAAAACAAGATATTCCATGACAAAACCATATTTAAACAATATGTCTCCACAAACCAAACCCCACAGAAAGTACTAGAAGGAAAACCCCAACACAAGGAAGTTAACTGTGCACACAAAACCACAAGCAACAGATAAGCATCCACCAACAAAACACAAAGAAGGGAAACACACAAACACTACTACCAAAAATAAAAGGAATTAACAACAACCGGTCATTAATATCTCTAAATATCAATGGACTCAATTCACCTATAAAAAGCCACAGACTAAGAGAATGGATATGAAAAAAGGATCCAGCCTCCTGTTGTATACAAGATACATACCTCAACCTCAAAGACAGACATTACCTCAGAGTAAAAGATTGGGAAAAAGTTTTCCAATCAAATGAACCTAAGAAACAAGCAGGTATAGCTATCCTAATATCTAACAAAATAGATTTCAAACTAAAATCAATCAGAAGAGATGGAAAAGCACACTTTATACTCATAACAGGAACAATTCATTCACGATGAAGTCTCAATCCTGAACAACTCTGCCCATAATACAAGAGCACCCACATATGTAAAAGAAGCATTACTCAAAAATAAATCTCACACCAAACCCCACACAGTAATAGTAGGAGACTTCAACACTCCAGTCTCAGCAATGGACTGAGAGGTCAACCAGACAGAAATTTAACAGAGAAATAAGGGAACTAACAGATGTCACAAATCAAATGAACTTAACAGACATCTATAGAACATTCCACCCAAACACAAAAGAATATACATTCTTATCAGCCCTTCATTGAACCTTCTGTAAAATTGACCATATACTCAGTAACAAAGCAGATTTCTACAGATACAAAAAAATTTGAAGTAATCCCCTGTAACTTATTTGATCACCATGGTTTAAAGTTAGAATTTAACAACAACACTACTCTCAAAAAGCCTACAAACTCATGGAAATTGAACACTGAACTATTGAACCACCCCTGGGTCAAAGAATAAAGAAAGAAAGAAATTAAAGACTTCCTAGAATGCAATGAAAATGAAGGCACAATGTATCCAAACCTATGGACACTATAAAAGCAGTGCTAAGAGGAAAGTTCATAGCATTAAAAATGAATTTAATAAGTAAATTCATATTTATTTGAATTTATTTATTCAAATAAAGCTCACATAAATAAAATGGAGAAAGCTCACATCAATGACTTAATAGCACACCTGAAAGCTCTAGAACAAAAAGGGCAGATACACCCAGGATGAGTAGATGAAAGGAAATAATCAAATTGAGGGCTGAATTCAACAAAATAGAAACAAAACAATACAAAGAATCAATGAGACACAGAGCTGGTTCTTAGAGAAAATTAACAAGCTAGACAAACCCTTGTCCAAATTAATCAAAAGGCAGAGAGAGAACATCCAAATTTTAAAAATCAGAAATGAAAACAACATACACTGAGAAAAATCAGAGAATCATTAGGTTATACTACAGAAACCTGTACTCCACAAAATTGGAAAACATAAAAGAAATGGACAATTTCCGAGATAGATACCATTTAAAAAAATTAAATCAAGATCAGGTGAAAGATTTGAATAGACCTATGAACTGCAAAGAAAGAGAATCTGTCATCAAAAACCTCCCAACCAAAATATGTCCAGGGCCGGATGGTTTTAATGAAGAATTCTACCTCAACTTCCAATAAGCAAATACCTATACTCCTCTAAGTATTCCACATAATAGAAGCAGAAAGAATATTGCCAAACTCTTTTTATGATGCTACAGTTGCACTGATACGAAAACCACACATAGACTAAACCAAGAAAGAAAATTACAGATGAATTTCATGCATAAATATGGATGCAAAAATACTTAATAAAATATTGTCAAACTGAAT
Organism: Ondatra zibethicus; assembly: GCA_004026605.1. Lineage (NCBI taxonomy): Eukaryota > Metazoa > Chordata > Mammalia > Rodentia > Cricetidae > Ondatra > Ondatra zibethicus. The sequence goes on from PVIU01004156.1 coordinate 7,772, forward strand.
CCAAGAATACATAAAAAAACACCATCCACCATGATCAAGTCGACTTCATCCCAGAGATGCAGGAATGGTTCAATATACAAAAATCAATCAATGTAATCCATCATATACATCAACTGAAAGAAAAAAAACATATGATCATTTCATCAGATGCTGAAAAAGCATACTACAAAATTCATCACCCTTTCATAAAGGTCTTGGAGAGATCAGGGATTCAAGGAACATATCTAAACATAATAAAAGCAATATACAACAAGCTAAAATCAACATCAAATTTAATGGAGAGAAACTCAAAGCAATTCCACAAAATCAGGAACAAGACAAAGCTGTCCATTGTCTCCATATCTCTTCAACATCGTTCTTGAAATTCTGGATAGAGAAATAAGACAACAAAAAGAGATCAAGTGAATTCAAATTGGGAAAGGAGAAGTTAAACTTTTGTTATTTGAAGATGATATGATAATATATATAAGTGATCCCAAAAATTCTACCAAGGAACTTCTACAGCTGATAAATACCTTCAATAATGTGGCAGAATACAAGATCAACTCAAAAAGATCAGTAGCCATCCTATATAGAAATGATAAAGAAGCTGAAAAAGAAATAAGAAAAACATCATCCTTCAAAATATCCACAAATAACAGAAAATATCTTGGGGTAATACTAACCAAACAAGTGAAAGACCTGTCCAACAAGAACTTCATGTCTTTTAAGAAAGAAATTGAAGAAGATACCAGAAAATGGAAAGATCTTTCATGCTCTTAGATAGGTAGGATCAACATAATAAAAATGGCATTCCTACCAACAGTAATCTATAGATTCATTGCAATCTCCATCAAAATCCCAACTCAATTCTTCACAGATCTTGAAAGAACAAAAATCAACTTCATGTGGAAAAACAAATAACCCAGGATATACAAAACATTCCTGTACAATAAAGAAACTTCCAGAGGCATCACCATTACTAATATCAAGCTCTATTATAGGGCTACAGTAATGAAAACAGCTCTTGGTACTGGCATAAAACCAGAGAGGTTGAACAATGGAATGGAATTGAAGACCTGGATATTAATCCACACATCTATGAACACCTGATTTTTGACAAGGAAGCTAAAATTATACAATGATAAAAAGAAAACACCTTCAACAAATGGTGCTGGCATGACTGGATATCAACCTGTAGAAGTATGAAAATAGATCCATATCTATCCCCATGCACAAAACTCAAGTCCAAATGGATTAAAGACCTCAATGACAATTACCTGAAACTATAAGAAGAATAAACCCTTTCTTATGTCAGTTTCTCAGGATGTTTATCACAGTAACAGAAATTAAACTAGGACACATTCTTTAGAATATGCTATTCTGATAACTAACTCGGGTCCATGATAGTAAAAACTCATCCCTAAGAGGGATTGATTTAATTATGTAGGCTCTATCACTATGATCCAAGTACTTCTTCCAATGCTTAACATGTTAGTGTATTCACACTAAAGAATCAGTACTCATAATGAGTATTAGTGCTGATCACACCTAATCAAACCATAATAAAAGACTATTTTTTCTACACTCAGGGAATTTTATATGAAGAAAGAATTCAATTTGAAGAAAGATATATCATTTGATACATGAATTAAAAAAGTAGGCTAAGAACTGTTTTTTGTAGTATGTAATTAATTCCTTAATTTAAATAAGGTTTAATTAATACCTATTACATGCTATATGAAGTTGGCTATTGAATATAGAGTGGGTTTAGGTGAGAAGATAATAATAGGCAAATAAATTAAGCAATTTAGAGATATGTGGGAACTACTGTAAATTGGAAAGAATGGCAGCAACTCTGATCAACAAGTACAGGATTGAAACTGAGCCGTACAAAATCAGATTTCTACTAGGAGGATAGACACTAAGATAAGAAAAGTACATCATCAACAAACAAAATTAAATAAAAGGGGATGGGACATCACAAAATCATAAGTATATGGATTTTGTCATAATATCACAATTCATCAGAAATCAAGCCAAACTGAAATAAGTTTAAAAAGTATAAATGCAGGACATGGAGGAAAAAGAGAAGAATTTATATTTTTCAATTGTATTTTACAGTGCAGTAAAAGTGCCACCGTCACTATCTTCATAACTTGAAGAATATCTCAGAGCCTATAAATTTTCCTGGATCTGTTACCAGTTTGAGGCTGTGATATTTCTTAGAATGCTCATAAAATGTGGAGAACAAGTAATTAGCATAGCTTCTTGATTGGGAATTACTATCTAACATAGCAACTCTCTCTGAGAGTAGTTCTTCAACTGTTCAATACTTTAATTAATAACTCAATATTAATAACTCAATATTGATTAATATTTTAATTAATAACTCAATATTGATTGATGATTGATTAACTCAAAACTCAATATTAATTAAAATTCAATATTTTAATTACTAACTCAAAACTCAATATTAATTAAAATTAATTAAAGAGATAGCTTCTCTAAGATTTTCTTTCATCCTCTCTCATGTTCCTGAAAATGGCAGCTGCATTTCCAATATTCTTCTTCTCATATAGCTGTAAGGAAAAGGTAAAGACAAATAGAATTTCCCATTTTCTACTGCAGATCCATTCTCTTATTATGAGAGAAGAAAACAGAACCAATTACTCTATTTCTCACTGACAAGCATGTGGCCACATGTAACCACAGAAACTATAAAAGGCAACAGGGAAATTATTATGCTTGTAGTCCATTTGTGTTGGTTTATCTTCCAGAATTAAGAAGGGGCATATAGTTGCAAAATATATTGTTTATAAAATACATCATTAAAGGATAGTTGTGCCTTAAAAGTTTAGTAGTTACTCTTACATATAAGATAAACATGTGTCAAGGATTTTTACTTAACTCATTAATTAACAAGGGAAGTTAAAACCTTATAAACAATAACAAAGAGAGCACAAAAGTGAAAGAAATATAGAAGATCATCATGATTGCTGCTATAAATGCATTTAATCAGTGTAATTATCTGAATAAGAAGAAAGTGATTTGATCTCCACTGAATAAATTTATTTGCATATCCACAAACAAGAATTAATCCTATGTGTTTTCTACAAGATAACTTCTATGTTAATGCACAAAATAATCCCACACTAGTTTGGATTTCTTATTGATAAAAGGGTTATTTATTTGAGGGAGAAAAACTTAGAGAATACCATCCTAGACAACAGCCTTCTACATGACCAGGAAAGGAGTCCAGTCACCAGAACCAGAGTCTGAAGCAAGAGAGCAAGAGGAGGGCTGCCACTGCTTTTTAAAGCAAAAGAGACCATGCCCCAATGGGCTGGCAAATCAAAGGCTATTGGCTGAAGGAGAGGAAGGAGCTCCCGCAGCACTATGTCTTTTACATTTTACAACACCTGAAAAGCAATGAAAGGCACAATAAAGTCAGACAACCTTGGTAAATAAGCTTTAAGCAACCTACAGTTTTCCAGTAAAAATACAAAGTTGGCTTTTGGTCCATTTAGAATCATTTCAATTTCCTTCATAATTAACACAATTCAGTTACCTTAACAACGAATAAGGAATAACCCAAAATATCTATATAATCATATTGCTGGGAGTTTGGAAGGAAGTAAACATTCTAATTTGCCACTCACATTTCTTTGCAAGGATCAAATTGGAGGCAAAAGAAAATCAAACAGTGTTGGTTCAGAGAAAGAAAGATTCATGATTTGCCTTTGATTTTAAGCCTGGATGTGGGAACTGAAGCAACTGCTTGATATTTCACCCCTGAAGACTTGTTCAACCTACATATTTGGCATTGCAACTAAAAGTACTATTGCCATGAAGGATAGTACCATAAGTGATTTGTATTTGGCAGTTGAAGAACTTAATTTCTAAATATGTACTCATTCTCTGTTATCTTTCTACCACCTTCACTGGCTCTTTCTACATTTAATTTAAAGTTGAATTATCAGGGGATTATAGTAGATCATCTACTATTTATTTCAGTCTGTCACAGACAACTGTTCAGTAGTATCCTGCTGGGGTAGTTGATAGCTATAAAGGGAAGTGTGAAATGTGTCAAAGCTTTTGTTCCCAATTTGTTGTTTCTGGTATACTTTTTCCTATGGTCTATTGAGTTTGAGATACTATATTACTTTAATTACTGTAAAATTAATAGATGCAACTTTCCCTTTAAAGTTCTAAACTGCGTAGTGTATTTGCCAGTACTGCTTATAGTTCAGCAAACCAGTAATTAAAAAAAAATCTGGCAAGCTTTTGCTAAATCATCCATATGCATATTGCCTTATATGAGAAAACATTATTCATAAAGAACTGTGTATGTTTTATACTAATAAAGTTATTTTTCAGAATTATATTCTAACAATATATATAACCATTGAACCTTTCCAGGGCCAAGATCATATCTACCTTTGAAAATGCTGCTTTGTGAAAAGAATGATGGCTCAGGGGGTAAAATAAATACTAGTTTCAAAGGCTGAAAACCTGAGTGTGAACCCTGGAACTGACATCTTATGGTTTGTCATGTGGCCTCACTCCCTGTTTTCTCTCTGCTTTCTTATGACTTGCTGACCTCATGCTCTTACCACGATAGGCCATACCCATGAAGAACTTTCACACAAAATTAATCTTTTCTCCCCTAAATGGCTTTTTGTTGTGGTATTTTATCATAGCAACAGAAAAGTAACTAAACAGAAATTGGTACAGGGAGTGGGGTCACAGTTGTACTAACCCCTATTATATGATTCTTAGCTTTTGAAACTGGTTTTAGGGACAGATATGGAGGAGATTGTAACTTTGGCCCAGAAAAGCCCTCAAATGTCCTAAGCAGAGATTATTGGTTCCTATGGGGTAATCAAGCTGGTAAAAATGCAAAGAATGGATATCTGGCTCATGAAGCTTCAGAGAGTATTAAGGAGTGTATTACAACTGGGCTCTAGGCCAGTTGGGACATGCTATTGCAAAAGGACTCTCTTTACTCTGTCTGTGTCCTGAAAATTTTCAGGAGACTGAATTAATAAGTAATGACTAGTTTATTTGTTGAAGGAAATTTCAAGACAACTTATCATTGGGTCCATGGCATGGTTATTACTTATCACATTATTAAAGTTATACAACGAGAAAGAATAGCAAATAGGTCAGAAAAAATTAAAATATTTGCAGTTTAGAGAGGAAAAGGGCACTAGGAAGGATAAGGATGCCACAAAGATGAAAAAGAGGCTTCAGTTGTTAAAGTGATTAGATCCATTAAAGAGAAACAATGAGAAAGATAAGCCAGGGGTAAGACACCATCTTCTTGATCCTGGAGAGCAACTACCTAAGGAAGATTGTGCTTTCTTCTTTGCTTTTTTTCTCTTCTTTTCTTTTCTTTTTGTGAGACCAGATTTTTCTGTGTAGCTCAGGCTGTCCTGGACCCTCTCTATGGACCAGGTGGTCTTGAACTCAAGAGGTCACTCTGCCCACGTGTTGGGATTAAGGATGTGTGACAGTACACACAGCTTTGGGAGGGGGAGCTCTTTTTCCATTGAAGCATACATAATCTGTTGTAACTGTGATGCAAGGTAGGGCAGGATCCATCCTACTGTGACAGCAAAACTTTGAAGCATTGTCATGTGTCACTGGTTTTTGGAACCATAACAGATGCAAGATTAAGGGAATCATCCATTCATCGTGTGGCAGGGCTGAAGGTCCCTTAAGAAGACCCTGAGAAGCCTCTGAATGAATCTGTAAAGGTGATGCCTAGATGACAGTGGAAACAAAAAGATGATGGAGATGCTACAGTCATAGAATATTGGCAAAAGAGAACCACATACAGACAGTGAACCTTCACAAGATAAGGGTGCATATTATAGGCAGTAAAATTTAAAGGCTAGAGCCACCTAAGTCCTTTGGAACTAAAGTCTCAGATGCTAAAGCTGGAGGAAAAGTACTTGACATTTTTTTTTCTGGTTGTTGGTCTTTCTTTGTTTCAATTGTTCCTCACTATGCCACTTTCCTCTTTTGGAATGGGACTCTATATTCTATGTATTTTTATTTTGGAAGTATGTAATGAGATTTTTATTTCATAGGAGGTCACAGTTAATAGTTTGCCTTGAGTCACTCCAAAGAGACTTTGGATTTTGAATTTTTGAAAAGTGTTTGGACTGTTAAAGACACTGGAGAGTTTTGGACTTTGACTAAACTTATTTTCCATCATGAAATTTTCATAAAATTCTGGGAGTCAGATGCAGAATGTTGTAACTTAAATAGGAAATGTCCTACAAAGACTCATGTTTAAACACTTGTTCTTTAGCTGGTGATGCTATTTGGGAATGCTATAGAATCTTTAGGAGTTGGAGCCTTGATTAAGGAAGTATATCACTAGGGAGAAGTTTTGAAGCTATTTATGGCCTGACTTCATTTTCTATTTCCTCTCTCCCTCCTCCCTCTTTGTTCCTCTCTCAGTTTACTCTCCCTTTCCTTTCATCTTCACTCACTCTGCCTCTAGTATGCAAATAAAATATGATCACCCTGACTCCTGATTGGTGGACTGGTCTCATGTAACAGTTGTTACCCTTTCTTTGCTATGGTAGACTGTTTCCTCTCAGGGACTGCAAGCCAGATTCCTCAGTTTCCCCTAAATTTGTAATAATCTCCAGGAGTCAGACACAGATTTACATATATCTGTGCCATTGGTATCACACCAACAGAAATGTAGCTAATACATCACATAATGGTGGAAGTGGATAATGAACTCCAGAACATTGTCTATGACTTCTATACCTATACTATGGCACATATATATTCCCTCACCTAATTACACAGAAATATTATACATATATTTCATTCACTAATATATACATATACTATATATAACATATACTTATATTGAATTCAAATATATATATATGAATACATATGCTAGCTTCTCTAAGTAAGTACTCTGGAAGTCTAATGTGTATCATAATCTCCAAAATAGAACTTCCTAAAGTGTTTATCACTGAGCCACGTCTTCTGACTTGGTAATTGAATAGATATAGATGAGTTCAATAAGTCACATTTTCTACAAATTCTAAGGTGGTGTACTGCTACATTGAAGTGCATAACTTAAGAACTGTAGGTGTAGATCATAAGCTCTCATGTTTGAATATATTCTCTGTTTAGGAGGTAACTACAAATCTGCATATGAGAAAAAGAAAATACTTTATTATTGCTATAGATTTTTCACTACAAAAGAAACTTGTTTGTCCTTGTATTATCTTCATCCTATGAAAATGTTGATATGAATAATCTGAATGGCAGATCATTAAAGTCACTGGACTGAATTCATCCTAGAGTTTCTAGCCAGTTGTTACATTAAATAGATCAGACAAGCAACCTGAACAGAAAATTGATAGACCCATAATACTCAGTGCTATATGTTCTGGCAGTGGTTATGTTGCTTTGGACTAAAATGGTCTATCTAACTGATATACAATGATTCACAATAGAGATTGTGAAATATGTTGATTCCTTTGGTGCCTTTTGGTCTTAACCTTCCATGAATCTGATTCTATCCAGAAATTGGAAGAATGAACTATTCCATGGTATAGACCTCTAGAGAAAGAGAATTCAGCAAGAGCTAGAGACAACATGCCCAGAGTTAAAAGATATTGTTCAGTCAGACCTGATATCATCATAAAGTGATGAGACAGTAGATTTCAAAGATCTGAAGACTATGATCATGGTAGTATTAATGTGCATTAATAGTCTGTTGCAGGAGATGCAACTAAATTAGTAATGATCTCCAGCAGTCAGACACAGATTTACATATACAGACCTCTGTGCCATTGGTATTATTTCAAAAACAAAATTCCTCAACTAAAGGAAAAAATTACATATACTTTCTTTTTTGTTTCTCCTTAGTATTAACTTCATGGGTTTTCCTAGAAAGCCTTCATTCTAAGTCATAAGCGGCTATCTCTATTTAATTTCTGGAACCTGAAAGGTTCGTATGAGAAAGGTAACTGCTTTGGGTGATTTCCAGAGCCTGAGAGTGACATACAAAGCTAATAGGAAGGCAGAAACAATTAGAAATGGGCAAAGGGACTAGAGCGATGACTTGGAGTTATGGGTATGGGCTGTTTCTTCCAGAAGACCTAGATTTGATTACCATCACCCACATGGTGGTTGGCAACCATTAATAACTCCAGTACTTATGGATCTGTTATACTCTCCTGGCCTCTGTGGGCACCATAAATGCATGTGGTATACAGATAAACTTGAAGGTAAAATGCTCATACACATAAAGTAAACATAATAAAATAAAATAAAAAGAAATGTAATCTACACATCCACCCCTGTCAGGTACCTATGTCTTCTTTACAAGACTCCTGGCTCCTGGATGCAAGGATAAACCTCATCCCTCAGTGACACTACTATATCATTGAATCTGTGGTAGGCCTTAGTCACCTTTATGGTTTGTAAAATTCCCTAACCCTTTGTCAATTTTCTTCTTTGTAGATCTTGTTGGACAAGATTTGAAAAAAAAAAAGATGTTTTATTGAGAATGACAAGTATAATGGCTGTTTTTAGTGTGAAAAATATGAGACTTATTTAATTGGTTTACTTCTTTCTCTTACATATTGTGCTATTTATCAATAAATGATTAAGTGAAAAGATTTTTTAAAATATGAAATGAAAACTACAGGCTTAGAAATTCCTTTGCTACCTTACAGAATCAGTCATACCAGAATAGTCTGGTCAGGCCAGGGACTGTTCCCTGTGTTCATGTGAGCAATAGGGCAAGAGCTTTCTTGGTCAATTGGCCAATATTTGGCCTATTGATATACTTAATTCTTCTGAAGGCTTCAAATAAATAGCCTAATAATTCTTCTCAATGCCATAGAAAAATAAGACAATAGAAACACAAAATCAACAAAAATCAAAGATCAAAATATAAATGAGTAATGAGTATGAGAAAAATATAAAAATAAATTAAAGGAAGAGTGTTTTTTTTAAGATGAACAAAACTGATAGACTTTTAGTACATATAATCAAGACAAAAGATAGAAGATCTAAATTTTAAAAATCAGAGATAAAAGAGATGACATTACCACTGATATCACAGAAAAGGCGAAATGTCATGAAAGACTATTGTCATCAACAGTAACAGCATGCAAGTAAATTGGAAACATAAATAAAATGGACAATTTTCTAGACACATATAGGCCACTAAAATTGAAGTATGGTGGCATTAAAAATATAAACGGGTCAATAACAAGTGGAAAGAATTAATTTCTAATATAATGTTTTGCAGCAAAGAAAATTCTAAGCCAGATTTAGGTAGCTTCATTGTAGAATTTTACCAAATTTAAACCAACTCCTTTCAAAGTAATTTAAAAAAATGAGACATTCCGTCCAAACTTACTTTTTGAAATCAGCATTGTCCAGTTACTCAGACCAGACAATCACACACACACACACACACACACACACACACATACAAACATGGAGGCACACATATGTACACACAAAACATAAACAAAAAAATCTGTACACAAATATCACTGTTAGATATATATCCAAATTTTTGAAGAAATCCTAACCAAAAAATGCAAAAATGTAAAAGATAATTCATGTGATTAAGTTCATCATAACACCAGGATAAAAAGGATGTTTTACATATACACAGCAACAAATATATCAGGAAAGACATATATGATCATTGAAACTAAAACAAAAATAGAATTTGATAGAATTTACCATTGCCACATTATATAAACCCTAAACAAACTAGTTATGGAAAGTTAGCCCTCCAAATAATGGCTATATATAATAAATGCATAATGGACATCATACTGAAAGGAATTGTAGGAGGAGGGCCCACTTCTTCGTTCCTGCCACCCAGCTATCTTAGCCCTGAAATAACCACACAGAAACTGTATTAATTAAATCACTGCTTGTCCCATTAGCTCTAGCTTTTTATTGGCTAACTCTTATATTAATTTAACCCATTTTTAGTAATCTGTATATCACCATGTGGCAGTGGCTTACCAGCAGAGATTTGGCACGTATACCTCTGGACGTAGAGCCATGGCATCTCTCCGACTATGCCCTTCATTTTTCCAGCACACAGCCTAGCTTTCCCCACCTAGTTCTGCTCTTCCCTGCCATAGGCTCAAAGCAGTTCTTTATTAACCAATTAAAACAACACATAGACAGAAGGACCTCCTATACCAAGGAATGAATTAAAATCAATTTCTGTAAGTTCTGAAACAAAGCAAGTATACCCTTCCTTTTATTTGTCCTATCTAATTTAATGATGGAAGTTTAGGCAGTAGTTAGGCAAAAGAAGGAAATAAAAGGCATACAAATAGGAAGGTCGGAGTTTTATGGCAAATAACATGGATATGTACACAAAAAATATACAAAAATGTTGTGAATCAAACAGTGATGGTACGGATCAGACAAAATACTCCATGCTGCCCGTAACTCCCAGCCCAAAACCTCTACTTAGGTAAAGGCATGTGCTTTACATTATCGTAAGAAAGAATTTCAAAACAAGCTATTTGGAATTTATTAAAAGATTTTTTCTTCTTTTAAGATAATAATATATTTACATAATCTCTCCCTTTCTCCTTCCAAGTCCTCCCATATACTCCCCATGGCTTTTTCTAATTTGTGGACTCTTTCTCTTTAAGTGTTGTACGCGTCATATATTCCCAATATATAAGTACAATCTGTTCAATCTGTATAATGTTACTTGTATATGTATTTACAGGGCTGTCCATTTGGTATCAGCTAACAAACTGGTGTTCTTTTTACTGAGGAAGGCCATTTCTTCTGTGCTTAGTTTTCCTTAGTTGTCTGTAGTTCTCTATCCACAGCTGAATCTTCCTGGGCTTTCTCCCATCTGCTTCAGCATTTCTACGGGTTTCCTTGGCTAGTTAATTTTCACGAAACTTTATAGGTGTAACAATCTTACAAAAACTCCATGGTCCTCTAGCTCTTACAATCTTTTTAACACCTTTTCCACAAGGATACCTGAAAATAGATAGGGAATTGTATTTGAGCTGCATCCACTGGGACTAGATTGCATAATTCTGCATTTCAATTGGGTGTGGTTTGCTGTAATGTTCTGAAACTGGAAACCTAAATAAAAGGAACAATAATCTGGTCTTATAAAACTTCCTAGGACTGAGGTATTGGGACATAAAAAATATAAATATAAAAATAATAAGTAACAAGAATAAATCAATAATAAAATGTTTTCCAACAAAGAAAAATTCAGTTTTGAGTAGTTTCACTGTAGAATTTGTTCAAACTTCAATCAACTCTTTTCAAAATAATTCCAAGAATTAAATTACTCAAAAGGGAAGTTTCCTAGGTAGGTAGTAAAGACTCTACTTATCTCTGAGTATAAGAACACATATTTAGAGTGTAGTTAAAGATTATTTTGGTTTAGTAAAATGGCAGTTGTAGATTATATCCCAACATATATGAGCTATGAGTGGTCTTTTTATATTTCCAGGCATGATTTCCTTGTTGTTGAGCAGGTCTTAAGTTTGATTAGTGACCTATTGTTAACTTCTAATGTATGTATGTCATTAATATACTCTTAAGATTATCAGGCCGTGCTGGTCATTATTATAATTCATAGGCATCATAACTAAGTAAAATGATTGGTTCCATGCCTCATTAGTAAGATTGCATGAATTCTTCAGGTACCATGAAAGCTAGTCCTCAGAAATGAGACTCTCAGGTCAGTTCCAAGCCAAGGAACCCTATCTCTAGGTCTGAAATGTATGTTATATTTGAATATAGGTACTTAACTTTGAATTCAGGGGGGACAACCAAGGACAATAGTAAAATCTCTAATATTTCAGGAATATCTCCAACAACGTTGACCAACAAATCAAAAGAGGGTTTCTCATTTTTTATATTTGGGTATTTCTTAAATGGACTTTGATTCTTGGGGGAAGCATTTTTATCACAGATTAATTTTTTCATTTAAACTATATACATGTATTTATAAACAGACTTATGTGAATTACAGGTACTTTAGGTAAATAGTTACCATTTTTAGTCATTATGACATTTTCTGACATCCTTACTCTTATTTGACTATCCTCACTCCTTCTTCTTTATTCATCTCCCTCTCTCTCCTTAATTACAATCCTCTCCATTTTTTTCACATTACCTCAATCATATCACTTTTACACTGATATTCCTCCTTATTGCTTCCCCATACTTCCCAGCCCTGGCAATGATCCCTTTTTGGTTTCCTGATTTCCACCTTTCCTACTAAATATTTGCTCACATATGAAGTTGTGATGCTAGGAACCACAGGTGAGAAAGAGCATGTGGCATTTGTCTTTCTGGTCAGTTACCTCACTCAATATTACCTTTTTTGATTTCATTCATTTATATGCAATACTTATAATTTTATTTTTTCTTTACTGCTGAAAAGTACATGATTGTGATGAAGTACCACATTTTTATCTTCTAATTCATAAGTATAAGGATATTTAGACTTTTCTCATGGCATGGCTATTGTGAAGAAAATATCAATAGACAAGTGGGCACAAGTATCTGTGGAGTATAATGGCAAGTTTGCAGGATATAAAAAAAAGTGGTACAGTTGCTTCCTATGGTATGTTTATTTTTAACTTTTCCTAATTTTCCTTGCTGACTTTCAGAGTGGCTGGAGAAGTTTGCAACCCCACCGACAGTGAATGAGAGTTCCCTTATGCCTACATGGCTTGCATTTCCTATTAGCCTTGGTAAACTTTGCCATTTTAACAAGGATAAAATGAAAACTTAAAGTTACTTTAATTTTCATTTTCCTACTTGCTAGAAATCATTAACTTTTTAAAGATAATTATTAGATGTATTTCTTCTTTTGAGAAATCTTCATTTAGGTCAGAGAGTTGTAATTTGACCCTGTTTTTGAGTTCATCTATATTCTATATTCTGGATATTCATCAATATTCTATATTCTGGATATTAATCTGCATTCAGATGAACAGCTTCCAAATCTCTCACCCATTCTGTCAGCTTCCTTTTGACCTGTTTCTTTAGATGTGTAAAACCTTTTCAGTTTTATTAAATAACTTATCAAATGTCATCCTTAATTCTTGAGCAAATGGAAGTCTTATTCAGAAAGTCCGTTCTCATATTTAAATTGTATGGGGTGCTTCCTAGGTTTCCTTCTGTCAATTTCAGGGTTTTAGGTTTCATAATAAGACCTTTGACCCACTTGGAGTTAGTTTTAATGCAGTGATTTACAGGGTCTAATTTCATTCTTCTACATTTTAATATCCAGTTTTCCCAGCACAATTTTTTGAACATGCTTTATTTTCTACAGCTTCCGTTTTTGTCATGTTTGTCAAACATTAAGCACCTGAAGTCACATGTGTTCATGTTTGTATCTTTAGTTTTGCTCCATTAATTAGTGTGTCTGTTTTTCTAAAAGGACCATATTGTTTTAATTATTATGTCTCTGTAATAGATCTCGAGATGTGGAATGGTAATTCCTCTAGCATTTTTCTTTTCGCTCAGGATTGTTGGGGTTATCTGGGATCTTTTGTGGTTCCATATGAATGTTGGGGTAGTTTTATCTAATACTGTGAAGAATGGGGTGGAGATTTTGAGTGGCATTTCTTTGAATTGATAAAAGTTTTTGGTACAATGTTCATTATAGAAACCCATGAGCATCAGATGTCTCCATTTTCCAGTGTGTTTCTCTAACTTTTTCTTGAGATGTTTAAAGTTTTCAGTATATAGGTCCTTCACTTCTTTGGTTAGGTTTATTCCTAGATATTTCATTTTTCATTGAGGCTATTGTGAATGGGAGTGTGTCCGTGTTCTTTCTTTGTGTGTTTGTTGATAGAATATAGAAAAGTAATTAGTTGTGTAATTTGATTCTGTATCCTGCAACATTCTTAAAACTGGTTTATCATTTCTAGTGATCTTATTACACTATTAAAGAGAAGTGGAGTTAGTGTACAGCCTTTTCTTCCCGCCTACCAGCTTCAGTGGGATTGATTCAGATTTTCTCTATGTAGAATGATATTGGCTGTGCGTTTCTCATTTATAGCTTTTACTATGTTGAGGTATGTTCGCTCAAGTCCTACATTTTCTAGCACTTCTCTGAAGATTGTGTTTTGGATTTTATCAAAGGCTTTTACTGCCTATTGAGATAGTCATAGATTTTTGTCTTTAAATATACTTACATGGTTTGTTAAATTTATTTTAATAAATTTTCATATTTTGAACCACTCCTGAGTTTCATGGATAAAGAAAGACACCTGAGTCATAGTATCTATTATTTTTCTGTATATCTGTATTCTGTCTGCAATGTTGAGCTTTTTCTGAATATATGTTCATCAGTGATATTGACCTATTTCTCCTCCTCTTCCTTCCTCTCTCTCTCTCTCTCTCTCTCTCTCTCTCTCTCTCTCTCTCTCTCTTTCGCTCTCGTTTTTTGTGGTCTTTAATTAGTCTTTCTGTTAATGTGATACTGGATTTATAGAAGGAATTTGGGAGTACTCGTTATGTCTTCCTCTCTTCCTCCCTTCCTCTCTCCCTCCCTCTCTTTCTCTCTTTCTTTCACAGTTTAAGAAAGATTGGTTGCAGATCTTTAAAAGTCTGGATGAGTACATACCTTTAATCCCAGCACGCGGGAGGCAGAGGCAGGAGAATCTCTGTGAGTTTGAGGCCAGCCTGTTCTACAAACCTAGTACCAGGACAACTAGGTAAATACAAAGAAATCCTGCCTCAAAAAACAAAAACAAAAATCAAATAAACAAGAAGCAAAACCAAACCAAACCAAAGAAAGTATAGATGAATTCAGCAGTGAAACTGATTTTATTTGGAAGGCTTTTACTTAGTATTTAATCCTCTCATTTGTTATTGGTCTTTTTTAAAGTTCTGAGTTCTTGATTTAATTTTGGTAGTTAAGTGAAATCTAGAAATTATGATCCTTGTTCTTTTTTTTTGAGGTTTTCCAATTTAATAACAACAGGTTTTTAGCACATCCTCTTCTAATATTCAGAATTTCTTTGTTATCTGTTATATTCTTTTTCTGTTCATTTCTGTTTTTAAAACTGGATTCTCTCACTTTTTTCACTTTTCTTTGATTGGTTGGGAAAATATTCAGTCATATTGTTTGTTATCTTCTCAAAGAACTAACTCTTGGATTCATTGATGAATTATCTTGTTTGTATCTATTTCACTAATTTCTGTTCTACTTTTTATTACTTCCTGCCGTCAAGTGGGTTTAGATTTGGTTTGTTCTTGTTTTGAGTCGCATCATTTAGAGCACCTTTGTCCTCTTTCTGATTTTTTAATGTACTCACTTAAAGTTATAAATTTCCTTCATAGGACTGTTTTAAATTTGTCCCGGTGGTTATACTCTGTTGTGTTCCATTTTCATCTACTTCCCAGGACTTTGAAAATTTCTTGATTTCTTTCCTGTCACATTAAACACTCAGTAATGAGTTGTTTTATCTTCATGAGCTTGTATATTTATTAGAAAGTTATTTGCTGTTAATTTTGTTTTATTGCATTATGGTCAGACATAATACACGGATTTATTCCAGTCTTTATGAAGTTGTAAAAATTTGTTTTGTGCTCATGGATATGATCTATTTAATGAAACATCCTTTTGCTTATGTGTAAAGTGTGTATTCTCTGGTGTTTGGAGGGAATATTCTATAGATACTTGTTAAGTGCATTTGGTATATGATAACATTTAATTTTGATATGTCCCTATTGATGTTTCATCCAGGATACCTTTGTATTAAAGAAAGTAGTATATTGAAAACACTTACTGTACTAGCCAATGTTTCCTAGAGGAATAGAATTTGATGAAATTAATGTATTTCTTCACAGAATGAAGTATGTCTCTTTAACTTTCCTGATTAGATTTTGTTTGAAGTCTGTTTTCCCAGTTATTAAGATAATAATATCTGCTTGCTTCTTGATTCTACTCCATTGGTGTCATTGCCCATCCTTGTACTCTATGGTAGTGACAATATTTAAAGGTGAGATATGTTCCTTGTAGACACTGGGTAGATGGACTTTGTTTCTTTATCTAGTCAGTCAGCCTGTGCCTTTTCTTTAATAATTTAGGATATGATTATTTAAAGCTATTTTTGAAAATTATTTCGCAAATTACTGTTGTTGGGTAACTGATTTTTAGTATTGTTCTTTGCTCTCTTGCAGATAATTTTTATTTTAGTAATTAGGGTTCTGTAATCTTTTCTACACTCTATTGACTATGCTCATTTCTCTCTTCAGCCTGAAACACTGCTTCCTGTAATTTTCTTTAGGCTGAGTTTGTTGAACAGAAATATGTTTAGGCTTGTTATATCATGAAAAATTTCTTTCTCCTACAACTCTGATTGATGATTATGCTGACCATATTACTTTGGTCTGACTATCATGGTCTTTTAGGACTTTTGCTCTGGGCTTTCATTGAGAAATCAGTAGTTATTTCCATGGGTTTTCCTCTGTATGTGCTATCTGGTTTGTTTCCTTACAGGTTTCAATACCTTTTTATTGTTTTGTTTATTTAGTATTTTAATTATGATATTCTGTGAATTTTTTCTAGCCTCGTCTATTTGCTGTTTTGTATGCTTTTTATATTCATATGGGTATGCCTTTCCTTTGTTTGGTGACATCTACTTCTATCATCTTGTCAACGATCTGGTCTATGCCATTGCCTTTTTTTTGTTGTTTTTTGGTTTTTCAAGACAAGGTTTCTCTGTAGCATTGGCACCTGACCTGGAACTAGCTCTTGTAGCCCAGGCTGGCCTTGAACTCACAGAAATCTGCCTGTCTCTACTTCCCGAGTGCTAGGATTAAAGGCGTGTACCACCACTGCCCAGCCTATGCCATTGCCTTTGCATTCTCTTTCCTTATACATGCCTGTAATCCAAAGGTTTGGTATCTTCATGGTATTACACATTTCTTGAATGTTCCTTTTCTATACTTTTATTTTTAATTCATATCATTGGCTTATTTCACCTACATTCTCTGCTTTTTTGTCAGTTCTTGATATTCTTTCTTCTGCTTGATTTTGAAAGGCTTTCCTTTGAGTTTTCAGGTTGGGTTATTGAGCCCCTCAATTCCATCTTCATTTCACTTTGAGTCCTGTTCAATGTGGCTGGCTATTTATTGAATTCCATTTGTAAGTTCTGGTTGTCTACAAATTTTCCTCAACTTTGTTTGTTTTTTCTTAGGTATCTCCCAGGCATCTATTCTCTTTAACTCTTTCATTTTAACTTCATTAAATTGGTTCTTAGGGTTTCCTTTAAACTACTGGAATTTCGTGATGAAATTTATGATTGTTTCTTAAATTCTGTGTCCTCAGGCTCTCCTATGTAATTCTTATTGTCATACAATTTTCTTGGACTGGCTTATTTCATAGTGTTTGTATGTTATTGAGATAAAATCTAGGCAAGTGGATTTCTTTTATTCTAGTTCTGTGTCTAATGTGAACAGAGTTGGTGAGTCAGAATAGATGATGTGTGGGTGTGTTGAACTCAGAAAGTAGAAGTGACTTAGATATAGTGAAGTCAAATAAACAGAGGAGACTGGGCTGGTATGTAGGATGTATGTTTAAATCTAGTACTGTAGTGTAGAGGTGGATCTGGCTGGATAGAGATTAAATGTGCAATAAAATGGGCCTGTGGGTTGGGGAACAAATAGGGTGAGTCATATCAGAGGTCTGGGGTTTGATTGCTGTTGAATACAAGCATTGCCAGACTAGGCCAAAGCAACCTTCAGACTCTTTTTTGTTTGTTTGTTATTTTTTCTTGAGACAGGGTTTCCCTATGTATCCCCGGCTATTCTGTAACTCACTCTGTAGACTAGGTTGTCCTCAAACTCAGAGATCCACCTCCCTTGGCCTCCCAAGTGCTAAGATTAAAGCTGTGCACCAATACCGTCTGGCTACTCCAGCCTCTTCTTGAAGATTTTCATCAAGTAAAAACAAGCAGTTTAAGCACAACTAACTTGTGCTGTAAAAAATATCAACACAGAGAAAATTTTCTTTTTATAAAGTATATTTTCAAATAAAAAATATTAAAATTACAATGAACAATATTTGAAAAGTATGCCTAGACGACATTCAAGTATGATGGTACTCCTTTCTCAAATATTTTCTAGAAATCTTACAAAAAGAAAAAATATATATCATTGTTTATTTGTAGCATGAGGGCCTACTTTGTTCGGGTTTACGTCCATTTTCCCAAATATTGTTTAAAAATGCTCTTTTACATTTAAAGGGGGATATGCTATAGATATGAATACTTTACATTGGTATGGATTTTGTTTTATTGATATAAATTTAAGGTCAATCTTGTTATATGTATATTTCTGTTCTTGATTAATGTATAGTGATTGTGTAGTTCATTTAAAAATGTAATGTATAATTAGGAAATATAGGTTGTTAATAAATAATCATCTATAATAGTCAAGTTTGTAGTCATGTTAGTTAGATTTTCTAGATATATATAGAGATATATTTCAGATAGGCATTCTTCATATCTTTCAAAGACTACAGAATATGGCATTTAAGATGTTTTAATAACTTAGGGCTTTTCATGACAATGAGACACATCTGCTCCTGGAAGCACGAATCTACTTCAAGAGGAAGATGGGCATCGAAGAGGCTCCTTATGGAGTTGGTTTGCCATTTGGGCAAGAAACTGCTCTTGCCTGGACTGTTACATAAACTGGACACAAAGAACCCACAGAGAGAGGACTGCTAAACTTGCGTAAAGGTGAGATGAGTCTTTGGGGTTCCTGATTCATAAAAGAGTATGTGAGACGTTCTGCAGGATACAGAAAAAAGTGACTAAATTATCTTTGAAATTTCCTGCTTCATGAAAAAGTCTGCTGGATACTATGGGTCTGTAGGCTGAAGATGGATGCCCCAATGGTACAAAATAACTTTGGGTGAATGTCCAGAAAGTGAGATGTCTCTGTCACTTCTAGAGTTTTGGAAGTTGCTTACTTCTTGTTTACTTAGGTAATATTATATCCTTCTGGAGTCTTTAATAGAGTTAAAAAATAGATAGATAATTATAGTTATAGTTTTCCATTGTTATGATAAAATATAAAATAGATCTAAATATTGTAACTGTAATTCTTGCTTGATAATTGTTTTGTTATATGTAATTTTACTATGTTAAAGTAAAAGCCTTTCTTTTTTGTTTAAACAGAAAGGAGAAATGGTGTAGGAGGTCCTTCTGACTATGTGTTGCTTTCATTGGCTGAATAAAGAAACTGCCTTGGCCTTTTGATAGGGCAGAACTTAGATAGGTGGAGTAGACTGAACTGGATGCTGGGAAGAAGGGCAGTGTGGCAGACGCCAAGAAGTTCCTGCCTGAGACTGACCCTGGTTAGAATCTTTCCCGGTAAGCCACGACCTCATGGTGTTACACATTGTGGTAGAAATGGATTAGATCAGGATGTGAGAGTTGGCCAAAAAGAGGCTAGATATTATGGGCCAGGCAGTAATTTAATTAATACAATTTCTGTGTGATTATTTCAGGTATAAGCTAGCCGGGCGGCAGGACACAGCTCGTTCCTCCTACAACATTTATTTAGATATGTATGTGTATTCTAAAATTTAGAATTAGCTTATAAAAATTTTAAATACAACCTGCTCAGTTTGTATAATATTACTTGTATGAATGTGCCTCAGGGCTAACTATTTGGTATTGGATAAACAGTTGATATGCTCTTTCCTAGGGAAGGCTATGCCTCCTGCTTTCCACATTTCTTAGGTGCCTATAGTTTTTCTCTAGGTGTGAAACTTCCTGATCTTTTACCCTTCTGCATTAGCATGCTTATTCAAGCTAGCCTTGTTCTCATATTGTTTATGCAATTGTGTTGATGATATTTTGTGAGTGTAACTTCGCTGAGAGTTCTGAGACACATTCTCACAGAAAACATTCTTCCTTCATCTCTCACAGTCTTTCTACCGCTTCCTCTACAATGATCCCTGAAACTTAGGTATAGGAGTTGTATTGTAGTTTTATCAGCTGCGACTGGGCACCAAAATTCAGCAATTTTATCAGTTTGTGTCTCCTATGATAGTTTCTATATGTTGATGAGTGTGAGAGCTACACTTATGTATGCGTATTACTATGCATCTTTGCAATGTAACTCAAGATTTGAATGCTTTTTAGTTATGTAGCAGCTGTATGTTCTCCTCTAATAGCCACAATTTCATTAGGTAAATGTTTGGTTTCCAGGACTAGATATGATTTCCATCTTGTTGAGCAGGCCTTAAGTTCAATCAGAGCATTGCTGGTTACTAGCAAAGTATACTGGACACTATTGCACCCTAAAGATTATTGTATGATGCTGATCATTGATGTATTATATTATTTAATACTGATGTTCCTCTGATTATTTTATGTTCAGATGACCTGTATATTGGAGAAAGTGTAGTACTTAAATTATCTACTATAATAATCGGTTGATATTAATATTTGCCTTTCATTGCAGTAGTGTGATTTCTTTGTAAATGAAATTAGGCAAACCAAAGTTTGGTTCATATGTATTTAGAAGAGCAATGTCTTCTTGGTTTGCCACTTCCATAATTAGAATGCAGTGTCTCTTTGTCTTCTCTGATTAGTTTTAGCTTGAAATATATTTTTTCATATATTTGGATTGAAATGCCTGTTTACTTCAATTTATAACTCATAGTTTATAAACTGAGTGCCAGTATCTATCCTGGCACTCAGAATCTATAGTCAATTTGATTGAAAGTTTTAGTCAATGCCAGGTTAAACAATAAGACCTTATCTCATGACAAACAAGAGCAACAATAGAAACCTAGAAATATGTCTGCTGTATAATATATTATTACTTTTTCAGATATACATTGAAAGCAAATGAAAAAGAAGCTTTCCAGGGAAGAAATTGCAGGCCCATGTTTATTTGTCACTGTTTGCAATGTGAAATGCAGAGTCACCCTCATCTTATGAATGGATGTGAGATATGCATTAACTTTTGAACCTCTGAGTTGTCATTCGCTGCAGTAGCTGTGGGGGAAAAAGACACAGTTGATGCAACCAGATGATGATCACAGTCTGTATTTGGTGTGAAGTTGGCAACATGAAGACTCATCTTCTTTTGTGACTGCTTTAGAGACTTGCTGATATTGAAGTTCCTAAGATTTCCTGGCTGATTTATTTATCAGTACATAAATACATGACATTTCAAAAAGCAGTTGCCATTCTCCAGAATATTCACAGCAATCAAAATAACACACATACTAAAAATTGCCATAATAACACTTATTCTTGTCCTCACTTTGACTTAAAAGATGACATGCTCACAGATTTAAGGTGTGTGTATGTGTGTGTGTGTGTGTGTGTGTGTGTGTGTGTGTGTACATAATGTTGTGCACAAGTTGAGACGCCCAGAGAAACTACCACCAGAATCCAGTCAATTCCAGAATGCAAAAGCAAGGATTATTCAATATGCTCTCCAGCCAGGCTGGGGGCGCGGCCACTACTCGAAGCGCAGTAGGGAAGAGACACCCTTATCATTTGGGGTTGACATTATATAGGCATAAACCGCAAGCCAGGTTTACTCAGGGTCAAGGGTGCTAGTTTTGCTGAGTACAGGGTATGGACTACTTCTACATATCCTCTTCCTTCTTTAAGTGGCTTCTTCTGCATCTGTGCTTGCTCCCCGCCCTCCCCCTGAGCAGTTAATTTCTGCTCCTGTCTAGATCACAAAGCTGGGTGTTGACAGGGGGCTAGCTGCTAGGGACAGTTGGTTTGCACTTTTGCAAATATTTCCGTTTCCAGCTAACTCTTGATGCTGCAAAGTTTCTTAAAGTTTTCCATTAATATGTGTGTGTGTGCGTGTGTGTGCATGTGTGTGTGTGTGTGTGTGTGTGTGTGTGTGTGTGTTATACACTTAAGAAAGCAATATCCTGGACATAGGTTATACATAAAATACTTTATGCATGGTATTTTATTTTGTGGCACAATCTCTAAATTGTAGCTATTGTTTCCACTTTTATAATGATGATACTGTTTAAAACGTTGAAATAACATGTACATGGTCTCTCCATAACAAAGGAGAAAAGCCAGCTGTACAAAGAATACGACAAACTTAATGGAGAACTGGTACAGTAAATACAATGCTAGACATCTTGTTTCTCACTGGTCACTACCAAAATCCTTACTGCATATTTCCTAACTCCTATATAGTCATGACAGCTCTAGAACAATGGAACCTATTTCTTTTAAGTATATTCTTTCCAACAAGATGTTGCAAGTTTCACTTCAGTTATTCCTTGACACTTCAAAGTTTCCTCTATTCTTTTTCTACAAAGGTGGTGTGATAATTTTCAGGTTACAATGTTGTGTTCTATACAAGGTGCCCTGCCTATTGACTTGAATTTTCACCTGTACTCTATTTTCATACGGACACATCACACTTAGTAGAGACAGAATATTTTGTAGAGGAATCCTGTGAGATGTTGCCAACAAATATTTGCCCTATAAATACTATGCTGTTTATGTTGCAAAATATCATAAGCTCTCCTTCAGTGGTAAAGATCTTGTTTCCCTGGACATTCCAATTGGTGCCCATTAAAAATGCATCTTGTATGAGGGGGACATTTATGTTATTGGCTATTGGTATATTCAAAGTGGTAAAGTATAAATTTGGTTAATCAAGCTCAAGTTACAAGAAACAGTTATGAAGCCAGGCGGTGGTGGCACACACCTTTAATCCCAGCACTTAGGAGTTGGGAGGAAGAGGCAGGCAGATCTCTGTGAGCTTGAAACTAGCCTGGTCTAGAAGAGCTAGTTCCAGGAGTGGCTCCAAGTCTTGAAAAACCAAAAAAAAGGAAAGAAAAAGAAAAGAAAAAAAAGAAACAGAAATGAAATGAGAAATAGGCATCCATGTGACATTAGCATGTAAAAGAAAAGCTTAATTTTTGACAGAGTTATATAAATCTAAACACATGTGTGTCTGGTAGTCCTATTGGCAAAGATGGGGGTCATATTTTCTATTTTACTTTGCCTGGATATATTTCACTGATGTCTGAAAGCAAATGACGCCCTTTTGAAAATAGAAGAAAGAATGGAGGACATGGATATTGTTGATATATTGAATCTTCATCCTTGCTCTCTTACTTCTGTCTGATCCATGCTTTGCCTGAAACTGCAGCCCACTACATCCATTTTCTGAATGATTTTAGCCAGTGAAATACGGGAGATTTATATTATGATGACAAAGAAGTAGGAACATGTTTTTCTTACTCTCTCATTGATCTATGCTGTGGTATTGGGAATATTTTTCTCCTTCCTTCTTTATAGGTCTACCTCTCATGAGTTCAAACCTGGATTTCATTTGTCAATGATGTATGGAAGGAGGAACAAGTTTTCACTTCTGTTGATCTCTCGGGATCTAAACCTATGTTAATCAGTTCAATATACACACCCTTAATATAACATCCTTTCTTCAAAACCTCTTCACTGTAACCATCTGTGTTTAACCTGTTTCTTCTCAACAGCATGACTATTGCTGTTGAATAATCCTTCTGTACACTGTGAATTGGTTAATAAAAGTGTTGATTGACCTAGAACAAGGAAGAATAAGGATAGGTGGGAAAGTCAAACTAAAAATGCTTGGGGGAAAGAAGGACAGAGTCAGAGAGATGTAAGCCAGCCACCCAGGAAGCAAGACATGCTAGAGGACAGATAAAGCCACGAGCCACATGGCAATACATAGATGAATAGAAATGGGTTAATTTAAATGTAAGAGCTAGTTAATAAAAAGCCTGAACTATTGGAGTAGGGATTTGCAATTAATATAAGTCTCTGTGTGTTTGGGACCAGGAAGTTAGGACAGTACAACTCAACCTATAGACTATTGCACAAATATTTCCTTTCTTCAACAAAAACTGTCTAGCACCTTCTGAAAAGATACTTTCTTAGCAATCATGATGACTTCAATTTTGTCTAGTCCCACCACCAAAACTAGTTCTTTTTGCTTGTTCTATTTCATTTCTCTTATTTTTCTTTTGTCAGTAAGAAAATAACTTCACCAGTTTCACAGAAATAAAAGCAAGTAGTATGTATTTAAAATTCCATGGGAGTTGTTCAGCTACAGGGTGAAATCTGTGTGTCCCTGGAACTCTACTTTGTATCTCTTACTTCAGGGAAAAATCTGACAAGGGTCTTCCTTTCTACATACAATAAGGGTTGCATTAGGGTTTCTCTGTGCTCACTATAAGCTTTACAGTATCACATTTATGGCTTTGCACTACTCATGTTCCTATATGTCTCAGACAGCTTTGGAAATTTTAATTTAGCTATCTGTAACAAAATTTACAAAGAGTTGAAATTTCACCTCCAAATTAAAAAAAAAAAGTCTGACTCAATACAACTTGTACCAGTCCTGAAGGTCGGTATTTATGGTATCTATTATCTATAAATAATGTGAGAATTATTATAGCAATAAAATTTGGTGTTTAAAAAAATGGGCATATTAAGAGTGACTAAATTATGGTGACATTGAGATCAGAGGTTATATCCAAAGCTTCACTGCAAACTAGTGGAAAGTTACCACCAATTTGACTGTAAAGTTACACAAGGAACTTCAAAAATGTTAGGAACAGGAAAAATCCTAAACAACTAAAAACTGAAGAAGATTGTGTGGATTCAAAGTTTAAGACTGGCAGCATTCTTGCTCATTATTTTCTAGTCTACACCTGGGAAAACTCCTACTTTAATTAAAACCTTAAAATATAAAATAAAAATATACAATTTCTTTACAAGTACTTAAGAATACTCCAAAATGATAAAGACCTCTACAACAAAAATTTCAAGGCACTGAAGCTTAGATTAAAGAAGATACTGGTTGCTAGAAAGATTTCCCACGTTCCTGTATTAGCAGAATTAATAATGTAAAAATGACTATATTACCAAAAGTAATTGAATGAAATATCCATCAAAATTCTAAAGTCATATTAAACTGAGTTAGAAAAGAAAATCCAAGATTTCACATGCAACCACAAAAGACCATGAATAGCTAAAGTAATTCTGAGAAGTAAATACAATTCTGGAGCTATTGTGATGCCCAACATCAAGTTATACTGGAGTCCTATAGAGACAAAGAAAGCCTTGTACTGACATAAAAATAAATGAACCAATGGAATGGAATGAAGAAGGCTAAGAAATAAGATGGCAAAATCATGCCCCCTTAATTTTTGACAAAGGAGGCAAAAATATAATGGAAAGAAAAACCTATACATAAGACAAATGTCACCGGCAACAACAAATTTCCATGTACAGAAGATGAAAGCAGATTAATATATTTCACCTCATGAAAAACCAGTTCTCCTCCTTACCCCTAAAGCACCAAATGGCAGATGACACCTGTGCAGCAGTGCAGGGGTGTAGTGTTGCCAAGGGAGGGCCAGAAAGGTGGGAGATAAAGAAGACTTGAAAGCGTGCACCTGTGTCTTCTGAGAATTCTAGAGTAGTCTTAGCAGCCACTGTCCTGGCCAAGCTGTGGCCGTGGTTGCAAGACATGAGAAGGTAAATTCAAAGAGAAAGGGTGGATCCCCTTTACTGAGTAGTACTGTCTGGTCAAGGAAATCACACTCATCCCTAGAGGAGAACTTTCTATTCTCCTTGACCAACAAGAAATCTGAGGTTATTCATTTTTGTTTTCTGTAAATGTCACTAAACTGTAAGATTCTAAAGATTCTGACTTTGCAGAAGCTGACATGGTCTGGACAGCAGACAAGGTTCAAGCATTTTGTCTCTCTTGGGAACTACAGTGGTCATCCTGGTCTTTCTTAAGTGCTCTAAGAAGGTAGCCACTGCCGTCTGAGGGGCCATAATCTTGGCCAAGTTTCCCATTTTCCATGTCTAGAGAGGTTATTAGGAGAATAAGATTGACAAGCCCATCCTATATCGCAGAAGGCGACTGACTATTATGTCTCTGTGCAGGTGTGCCTCAGCCCTGACCCCAGAAGCACAGGCATTGTCTGTGCTCCTGTGCCCAAAAAGCTGCTGCTGCTCCCAGATATTAAAGACAGACAGCTATGGACTGCACTGCACCCTGGACAACTTTACAAGGACACCTTTGATGCTGTCTCCAAAACCTACAGTTACCTAACCCCCAACCAATGTAAATAGACTGTATTCACTGAGTCTCCCTATCAAAAATACACTGACTATCTTTTGAAAACCACACCAACATCTCCAGAGGACCTAGGCTGCAGCTGTGGCTACCATATAGAGTTTTTATATGAGAAAAAAAAATAAGGTGAATTAAATCTGAAAAAAAATCAACTCAATATGGACCAAAAACCCTAATTTAAAATCAGAAATTACAAAAAAAATCAGAAATGCTGAAATGTCTATAAGAAAACATAATGAATACTATTCAAGAAATTGAGATGGACAAGAGTTTTCTGAACAGACATCAATAACAGAGAAAGTAGCCCAAAGAATCAATGGATGAAACTACACGAAAATAAGGTTTATGCACAGTTTAAGAAACTATCAGGCAAACACACAGACATCCCACAGAATCAACATTTATCAGCTTAATTCAGACAAGGAGATAATACCCAAAATTTATAAAGAATTGCAAAAATTACATTTCAATGGAATAAATCTGCTATTCAACAAATGGCATGATAAATTTAATAAATAATTCTGAAAAAGAAATAGAAATGGCTAGTAACTATTTTTGAAAAGTAGTCCTTATCCCTAGCCATCAGGGAAAGGTAAATTGAAATTATTTTTAAATATAATCTTATCTCAATTAAACTGTCTTTCACCAAGAAATTTGAGGAAGGACAAAATGCAGGTAAGGACACATGAAATGTGAAACATAATATAAAGCTGAATATAAATTTGTTTTGTTAGTTTTACCTCTGTCATTGAGGCTTTCATGTGTACACACTGGATTAGTTAATATAAGTGTAATAATAGTTAAGTTTTAAAACTCAGTATGAAAGGTCACAGCTTTAGAATGGCTGTTCTAACATCTATCATCACCAAAGACTTTAATTCTGATTATATCAATACATGTTGTTTATTACAAAGTTCTTTAAAATGAACTTTTGATTAAAAATAAATACACAGTAGAAAAATATCCTATAAGAAAATGAAATTATATATTGTGTGTTATCTTCCAAAAAGGTAGAAAAATGTTGGCTTATTCATCAAGTTAAACTTTAGCCCCCAAACACAGCTCCTCTTTTGTGAATAATCAGAATACTGGATGGCCATGGTAAGACAGTTTTAAAGGACTGTGCAGTTCTGCTTTTTCAACATTGCAGGACCACAAAATTGCCGGAACATTCTCAGGTTCTACCTTTATAAAGAGAATGTACTTGATTCTAGGGCATAACAATCTAGAAATAAAATCTAGATTTTTTTGAGAATTACTAGTTCTAAAAGATTCCATTGTACTTCTCTACCCTTTCTCTGATTTAAATACCTCAAATACTAGGAATATTTTTCATGCTAATTAAGCAGCCTGCTCCTGAGCTGTACTTCCAGTTATTCATAAATTAAAAGCATTTTTAGGGCTGCGCCAGTTTTAAAGATCAAATGCTTTCTTTTTTCACTCTTTCTGAAACATCTGGAATTAGGAGTCCCCAGTAGTTTTCATACCCATGATTCTTAAATTAGTTAAGAATCATCATAGCTCTGTAGTTTTCATTAAAGACACTCAGGAGCTATCACTCTCCTGGAATAAATCACACTCAAAAATGATCCGAGATGTGAGTGTGCTTCTGAGCCATTGGAAGAAGTAAATTAAATTTCCACTCTTTTGATAAGAAATTACTCCATTTTCTCTTCCTCATGGTTTGTCCCTGAATCTTCTGTTCTTGATGTTCATTTCACATAGTGGAAAATTCTGTTATTTCTTTCTCTAAGAAAGCAAACTAATTTTGTAACAGGTCTTTGGAAGTTTCAAAGCAACTTTGAAATTACTAATTATATAGTGATTACTGATAAACCAGCTGTGTGTGTCCTTGGGGAAAGAATGAGAAGTTACAGATTTATGATTAATGGTCCTTCTCTTCTGAGAATATAAATGGGAATAAAAATTAACCAGTATCATGTTTTCTTTGCTTGACTTTCTGCTTTCTTAAGGTCAGTGACACATTGTTGCACACTTAGAATTTGAAGTACAACATTGTGGAACAGAAGCAAAAAGACTAGGACTGATTGGTTCAAAGAAAATTGTACTTTGAATTTCTGTCATCTATATCCTGTATTATTTTTTAATTATTCATATTTTTTAACTTTGAAAACAGAGCAAAACTCACATTATTCAGATTCGATATTTAAGATTTCATCATTTGATTACTCATTGGGTGGCCCTTTTAATCTTATTCACCTTAATTTAATAGTGAATTGAAATGTACTAAACAAAGGGTTTTAAAAAGTTGTGCTGAATTGAGTTTTATATCATGGTGTGATATGAAGAATTTCAAAGTTTCACGAAGACAAAAATGGTTTCTGTCTCAACAATTGAACAAATTTTTATGGATTCGTCAATATTAAAAATTTTAAAGTCTATCCTATTACTGAAATAGGGCATATATAATATTTATTTTATTGGTCTTCTACATGGAATAGTGTAAGGAGCCTGAACAGGTTCATTGTTTCCTCAGCTACATATATTTGTTAGTAATATGGAATACACTGTGCGATATATTTCCTTTTGCCTCAGTGCTGTCAACATAAGCAAAGCTGATAAAACGTTTGAAACCAAATTATATCTCCTTCTACTCATTCAAAGCATGCATCCATTATGATTTACCAAACTTTAGCTATATTGTAGCAAAGAACATGCCAACGTATGCCACATGGCTGCATTTCTTTCTTCGCCTGCACAGCCCTCACAGAGATATGCGTAACTCTCCTTTTTTCAGTCTTCATCTATCTTTTAAAAAGTGATATAACCTCCAAAGAGAATATTGCGTAGATTGTGTTACTAGGCAATGACACACTGAACCATGTCTTAGCTCTTAGAGCTTCTGTTTCAATGGGACATATATCAATTCTGCTCACAGTTCATTTGTCAGAATTAGCCACATAGCCCCTTTTAAATTCTTTGAAATAGAGATATATAACTTTTTGGAAATAGGCAGTGGAACAAAATATAATATTTTAAAAATGTTAATATATTTTCCACAGAGGTGTAAGGATTGGTAGAATGACACACAGAGACTGCATATACATACATATAACATATATATGTATGTATATATATATATGTGTATGTGTATATATATGTAAATCCTTCCAACCTTAGGCCAGGCACTTAGCAGCCATTATTCATTACTTCCCTGTCTCTGCTAACCTTGGGTGTGATTAAATTAATTGGTTAAGGAAAGCTGGGATGTGTTTCATGTGATTAATGCCTTGGAAAACAATTGCAGTAGATTGCATTGATTCGTTTCATTTTACATACTTGAAATTAGAGGCTTATGAAGTCTGCATGCAAATTTATGCAAAGTGAGATGCAAATTCACATTTTGAGCCTTGAGCCCTGGCACTCCCCTTCCCACAGGAAGAACTACACCACTGAATATGCATGTGCTGCATATGGTGCTGCTCTTTTCAAACAGCAGCTAGAGCTGGCAGCCAAACAAATCCCAAAGACCTCCACCGAGCACCACAGTTTAAAGCCATTCATAAACAAAAATTGATCTCCAAAGTCATAGGGTTTTCAAGGTCAACACCCTCAAGCAAGATCTGTGCTAGCAAATACAAGATCCCATGTCTCCTGAACCCTGCTGTGTAGTGGGATATGCTTACTGAACAAAGAAATACTTGCTGAACCCACCCTGGAAATTCATTGTTCTGATTATTTGCTTCTAGTGATCACTTGGCTGGCTGGATCTAATAAATCTTCATTGCGACAGGCATGTGCCCATGTGTGCTGAAATGCTTCTCCCTCAGTTTTTCTCCTCCATCAGTGGGAGATTCTGGTTCCAAGATTCAGAAGGGGACTAATTACTAAGATGTTCTTAAAGACAAGAAAGAATTTTGCACCTGAGTGCTTACAAGTCAAGCATAGGGAAAAAAATTAACCACTTTCAGGAATACCAATTAGAAGCAATATTATCTTGATTGGCCTGCAAACACCCAAATGATTCACTGAGTACATTCTGGTCTTGTGAGGCCCTAATTCTGCTTTCATATTAAGAATGCATAAAATATTTTGGTGAATGTTTATGAATAAACATATTTGCAGTAGAGCCTCATGTGCATTTTTCTATGTTGATCTAATTAAGTCAACACTTAGATATTTAATTATTTATTCATTTACCAAATATGTTTATTATTTCCTTTGTACCTGAAAGACACCTAGAAGAACAAGGATAAATGATATGTATATTCTGCCCTTCAGGAGCAGGGCCGACTGAGCTAACCAAGGGTTTTTATCATATCTGTGTCATTGTTTCCTGAATTTTCTAAGTGTTTATGACTCACTCAGAAATTACTCAGGAGAAAGAAACATCAACAAAGCAGTTCAATGTGAGGCTGGTTGAATCATTCAGTCTACACAGTGCTTATATAAAAATCTATTCTGGAATAGACTTTTAGCTACAACTGAGATTTTTAAGTCATTTTGATGCAAAAAATCGTGGCTTTTTAAAAAGACATTTTTATCATTTTGAATTTTGTTTATATATGTACCGTGTAGAGATATGTACATATGACTCTGGGTGCCCTCAGGAGTCAGAGGTTTTGGATCTCTTGAGGCTGGAGTAACAGACAACTAGGAGACCTGAAATATGGGTACTTGGGGTGGAATTTGAGTCTTCAGGAAGAACAGTTTATGCTTTCAACCACCTATCCATGTCTCCAGCCCAACAACTGTGTTTCTAAGATCCCCCAGAATATACCATCAGTGGTATTTGATCTGCAAGTTTCCAAAATTTATCTCATGATTTATTGATATTTTACTTGTAAAATTTTTCAAAAGCAAAGTGAAAATAAGAAATACTTTGTTGACCGTAGAATGGCCAATGGGTTAAGAGACCTATATTTCCTCTTACTGTCTTTGGGAAAAGGTCTAAGGACAATCAAAATTAACCTCTCAGTGACAGATATCAACATAATATATGAAATTCAAAATCTGAGAAGCTAGGAATCTAAGAAATAAACAGTGATCAGAAATAACTGTTATTGAAGAAGGTAACAGTAACTATTATTATAGCACTGGCTATTCATCAAGTTTTTATGTATTTATTAAATGTTGATATAAGAAAATTTGTTGTTATATCATCAATCCATCATGATCATTTTACAGATAAGAAAACGAAGGCACCATTATATAAAGAAGGGTTATCAATATTAGGTTTGGTTCCAGAGTCTTTTCTTTCCCTAGCTATCAATATTCTGCCAAGAGATAGGCTCCATTCTCCAGATGAGACCCATGCCAATTGAATGCCAGAAATAGAGACAGTCTGATCCCATGAAACAGCAGAAGTCTTCTCATGACTGATATATTCAGTGATTATTGCTGACCCAACCCAAAAGTAAATAACCAAACCCAAAATAAAAGTGTCTTTCTTTATTACTTTGACTATTAAAAAAAAACCTAGAGGACTAGGGACACAGCTTAGTTGGTAGAGTGCTTGCCTAGCCTGTACAAAGTCCCATGTTAGGTTCCCAGTACAGCATAAAAGTAACTATAGTGTTATATGACTGTAATCTCAGCAATTGGGAGATGGAGGTCAAAAGGCCAGAAGTTTAAGCTCATTCTCAGATAAAAGGGAAGTTTGAAGTCAGTTTTAGATACAAAGATTGTTGCAAAAAATAATACACAAATAGTGAAAGTCAGGAGATCACTTTTTAGCTCCCCGTATCATAACATTTTTCAAATTTGTAGATACTGTATTTTATGAGTCAAATTGTTCAAGTCCCAATTTCAAACCTATAAATGGAACCTTATTTTTAAATAATTTTTGCTGATATAATTAAATAAGATGAGGTTGAATTTCATTAAAATCAACTTAAAATGATGACTGATATTTTTATAAGAGAAAGGAGAAGGGAGATTTTAGATACAGACAAATATATACCCAGGGATGATATTCCACAAACAAGCATGACTTAAGGAAATGCATTTGTTTTTGTCTCTTATCTTTGCATCTTTTTCAGGAGCTGGTCTACTTGGAATGGTAATGTATATCCTATGCCGTTGTATGTTGGAAATATGTGACCTGCTTTTTCATTTTTATTTTTCAGAGGGTTCCAGTTAAAAGTTTGCCATTATTCTCAGAAGGATACTTTGGACTTTTAAACAGTGTTGAAACTGTGATAGATTATGGGGACTTTTGAAGTTTGACTGAGTTCATTTTTGCATGATGATATTGCTACAAGCCTATTGGGGCCAGGAAGTAGAATGTGATGGTTTGAATAAAAATATCCCCCATAGGCTCATATTTGTGAATACTTGGTCATTAGGGAGTGGTGCTGCTTGACAGGGACTAGGAGATATGACTTGTTGGAGAAAGTATGTAACTATGGGTGAGCTTTGGGGTTTCAAATGCTCAAACTCATCCCAGTCTCTTTTTTTCCTGTGGCCTATAGATTCGTATGTAGAACTCTTAGCCTACTTCTCTAGCACCATATCTGCTTGCCATAATGGCAATGGACTGCACCTCTGAACGTTAAGCAAGTCCCAGTTAAATGCCTTCCTTTATAAAAGTTGTCATGGTCATAGTGTCTCTTTACAGCAATAGAATACTGACTAAGCGCAAGGGCAATACATTTCACTCTCTATATAACCATAATATTTTCTTTTACAAATAATGATTCACATTTATTGAGCTCCTAGTATAAACCAGTTACCATCAAAGGAATAAATTACATAGATTATCTTTATTATATACTAACAAGACATACTGGTTAATTTTACACCAAAGAAAATGATCATTAGAATTGATATATAGCTTGCTGAAGATATGGAGAAGAAACAGTTCAGCTTGGATTAAGTTTCAGTTTTTTGAAACCCCAGTTCAATTATTTTCACTACCTGTTGCCATTTCTTTGCTAGTTTCTCTGAACAGGAGTTATAATGATATAACTCAATGGTTTTTCTTATTTTCACATGAGAATTTATTGGATTTTTTTGCTCTTGTTGGGTGTTATAGTTACATTTCTGATGCCTCTTTAAAATACCATGACCAAAGAAACTTAAAAAAAGAAACGGTTTATTTGGGATCACCATTTTAGAGAGATAGAGTACACAATTACAGAGCAAAGAAACTGCTGAGAACTCTATGGTTTATTCTGAACCATAAACTGTAGGTAATGAAAAGCACACTGGATTGGTGGCAAAAGTCCACCAACCATAACGTATCTCCTCCATCAGTGTCACACCTAGTAATCCTTTCCAAAGAGGCACTAATTGGAGACCACATATATCGTATAAAAGTTAGCCAGAAATACACTTACGCTATTGGCCAAACAGTATTGCAAATAATGTGGTTTCTGTGTGATTATTTCAGGGCTGAGCAACCAGGAACTAAGTAGGGGACACCTACAACACCACATATTCAAACATGTTAGTCTATGGGTGACATTATCATTCAAACTACCACATTTGACTTCCTGAAACTCTTAGACTTATAGTCATATCGCAAATGCAAAATACATTTAGTCTTAACTATAAAATTTTCCATAGTCTTTTATTTTCAACACTGATTAAAAGTTACTCTTAGACTTATAGTCACATCACAAATGCAAAATACATTTAGTCTTAACTATAAAATTTTCCATAGTCTTTTATTTTCAACACTGATTAAAAGTTTAAAGCCTCTTCTTAAGACACAAGGCATGAGGGATCAAGAAGACTGAGGGGCAGAGGTGGAGAGCAATGAAAGATATCTTAGATATCTTTAGATATTTTAGATAGAGGGAGCCATTATGACATTAGGAAAAAACCTGGTGTTAGAGAAATTCTCAGGAATCCACAGGGATAAACCCAGCTAAGACTCCCAGCAATAGTGAAGTATGTCTTACAGGGCCTTCTCCTTTAGTCAGATTAGTGACTACCTTAATTATCATCATAGAACTTACCATTCATTAACTGATGGAAGAGAATGCAGTAATCTATAGTTAAGCACTGGACCTAGCTTCTGGAATTCAGCTGAAGAGAGAGAGGAGGGATCCTATGAACAAGAGGGATCAAGAACATGATGGGGAAAACCACAGATACAGTTGAGTCAAGCTGGTGGGAGCTCACATACAATGAACTTACAGGTGGAAATCCTGTTATGGGACTGAACTGAACCCTCTGAATGAGGGTAACAGTTATGTAGCTTGATCTATGCGGGGGGCTGGCAATGACACCAGAACCTATGCCAAGTATATGAACTGGCATTTTAGAGCCCACTTTCTATGGTAGGATACCTTGCTCAGCCTTTTTACTAAGGGAGGGGTTTGGTCCTACTCAAGTTGGTAAGGCACACCTTGTTGAGTCCCCAAGAAAGGTCTTACCCTTTCTGAGCAATGCATGGGGGATGTGAAGTGGGGAGATGGGGATATAGAAGAAGGGAAGAGTAACTGGAGTAGGTATGTAAAATTGAAAGTAAATTTTTAATATAAAAAGTAAAAAAGACACAAGACTATCTCCTTTTCAATATTTTTTAAATACAATCTTTTCTCATTTTACATAGCTATCCCCATTCCCACTGCCTACCCTCCTCGCACCCCATGTTCCCCCGACCCCAATCATACCCACTCTTCAGAAAGGATAAAGCTTCCCAAGGGGATTCAGCAAAGTCTGATACTTCACTTCTTGGCAAGACCAAAGTCCTCCCCACTATATCTAGGCTGAGCAAGGTATCCACCCAAAGAGAATGTGGACCAACGCATTAGTTCAAGCACTAGGGATAATCCTGATCCCACTGTTAGTGGTCCTACAGATTTCCCAAGCCTTCACAACTGTCCCCTACATTCAGTGGGCCTAGTTTGGTCCTGTATCAGTCCAGAATCAGTGAGCTCTCAAAAGCACAGATCATCTGTTTCTTTGAGTATCACCATCATGGTCTTGACCCCTTTGTTCATATTATTGCTCCTCCCTCTCTTGGACTAGTTTCTGGTAGCTCAGTGCAGTGTTTTGCTGATGTGGGATTCCCCTATGTGTGTTGTAAAAGACCTGATTAACAGCATCCCCAAGAAGCAGGAAGTAATCTATAGAAAAATGCCCTATTTCCCTAAATGATTGTTTATAAATGTTTGTTTGCATTTAAAAGGGGATATGCTATAGAGAAGAATACTTTACATTGTTATGGATTTTGGTCTATTGATGCAAATTTAAAGTCAATTTTGTTTTATGTACTTTTGCTCTTGTTTAATGATTTGTGAAACTCATTTAAAAATGTAATGTATATTTAGATAATAGATAGTTATCTATAATAGTCAAGCTTGTAGTTTTGTAGTTAGGTTTTCTAGATGTACAGAGATATAGTCCAGATGGATAGGTATTCTTC
This sequence comes from Ondatra zibethicus, assembly GCA_004026605.1. NCBI lineage: Eukaryota > Metazoa > Chordata > Mammalia > Rodentia > Cricetidae > Ondatra > Ondatra zibethicus. The sequence continues at coordinate 43,281 of PVIU01004156.1, forward strand.
AAATCTTTTAAAGACATACAGAATATGGCATTTTAAGAACTTAGACTTTTCTTGACAGTGAGGCATACCTCCTTATGTCATCATCAATTACTTCAGAGAGGTTGATGGGCAGTAAAGAAACTCACCATGGGATTTGCTTTCAATGTGACAAGGGTAGCCATTTGGGCCAAAAAAACTGCTCTAGCCTGGATTACTTGATGGTATGTTGGATGAACTGGGTATGCAAGAACCATAGAAAAATGACTGTTAAAGTTGCCTAAAAAGGTAATACAGTCCTTCAGGATTCCTGCTTCATGAGAGAGTCTGCCACACATTCTGCAAAACACAAAAGAAAGTGACTGACAAACTGCCAATATAGGCAGAACTGTTTTTTTGTTGTTTTTTTTTTATTAATTTTCTGACTCATAGAAAAGTCTGTCAGATACTATGGACTTGTAGACTAAAGATGGATGTCCCAGTGTTACAGAAGAACCATGGGGTTTTTAATGGAGTTAAAGAATAGATAGTTTAATTAAAGCTTTCTTAGTTATGATAAAATATAGAGTAGATATGAATAATGTAACTGTAATTTTTGCTTAATAACTATTTTTTATACACAATCTTACTATGTTAAAATTAAAATCTTCCTTTTCATTTAGACAAAAAAGGGGAGATGATGTGGGATTCCCCTCTGTATGCTGTGAATGTGTATTATTACAAATGGTTAATAAAGAAGCTTTGGGCAGTGCAGAATAGACCAAGGTGGGAATTCCAAGCAGAGCTGAAGAGAGAAGAAGGCAGAGTCAGGGAGATACCATACAGCTGCCAAAGAAGACAGATGCTCAGAACCTTACCAGTAAACCATGAGCCTGTTATTAAAATACAAAATAATAAGAATGGATAAATTTAAGATGTAAGAGTTAGTTAATAAGAAGCCTGAGCTAATAGGCCAAGTAGTGTTGTAATTAATACAGTTTCTGTGTGATTATTTTGGGTCTGGGAATGAACAAGTAGCCTCTACCTACACTTCACTGTAAATCTCTCTATCTATTTCCATCAGTTGCTGGATGAAGGTTCTATGATGACAATTAAGATAGTCATCAATCTGATTACAGAGGAAGGGCAGCTTAAGAGTCCTCTCCACTTTTGCTTAGAGTCTTAGCTGGGGTCATCCTGGTAGATTCCAGGGAATTTTCCTTGTTCCATGTTTCTGGTTAGCCCTTTCCTGGCTCCCACAATCAAGATATCTCTTTCCTTTCTCTTCCTCTCTGTACTTCCCCTTCTTGAGCATCCTGTTCCTTCATGTTTTCCTCCTTCCTCTCCTTTTCCCCTCTCCATCACCTTCCACCTTCCATTCTCTCCTCTCCTAAAATCAAAAATAATAGGAATAAACAATCATTGGTTATAATATTTCTTAATATCAATATTCAATTTACCAATAAAAAACACAGGTTAGCAAAATGAATATCTAGCCTCATAAACTACTCTAGCCAGGACTTGAGAGAAGTCCTGCATTTCCCATTTTGAAGAGATTAGACAACAAATGATAAAGCTGCCTCTCCCAGGACTTGGCAATTAACCCAAAATTTTCTTTTCAGGATCCCCTAAAATTATCTTCACTCCTAGACAGTAGAGTGCAAGTATAAGAATACAAAGCCCACATTGCCAAGAAGTGGGGTGAGTGGGTTTTGGTTGTTCAATGGGTTCTGGATATTTATCATTGTTTAAGGAGGTTGGTTATAAATTATTATTGAATACAGCTAGGAGGAAAGTTGAACAGAGGAGATTAAATTCAGAGTTGTTGGTTTGAAAAGAAAAAAGGGAATAGAGATGTGATAGGATAAAAGGATATATTATTAAAATCTACTCTGAAAAGAAAAAAGAGAGGATATAAATATAATAAAATAAAAAGTTAGATTATTCAATCTACTTTTTAAAAAAAGGAACTACTAGTTTTAAATGTTTTACTTTGAATTTGACTTCTGCATATTGCAAACAAATTTTGTATATTGACACAAATTTGAGATTAATTTTGCAAAAACATATTGTATATATCTTTCTAATCTTATTCGAGGTATTGTACCTTTACAACTCTTTTAACAATGTAATGCAAATTTCTAGTTACTGAAAGTTATTCTTACCAACTGTTTAAGATAATAAGTAACTACAGGTTAGTAATTAGTCACCTACTACAATTGAACTTGCAGTCACATTAGGTATGTTTTCAAGGTCAAAGAGAGATATATTTTAAATGGATCATCTACAAATACTTCAGCAATATCTACAGAATATGGTATTCAAGATGTTTTAATAACATACATTAATTTTTGTGACGATGAGGCATTTCTGTTCTTGGCAACACAATTGTCTTTAGAGAAAATAATGGGCATTGAAGAATCTGCACATGGAGATTACCGTTTCTCATATTTTTTGGAAGTCACTTGCTTGCACTTTCTACTTACTCAGTTAATATTTCCTTCTCAGGTCTCTGAGGGACTTGAAGACTAGAAAGTTATAGTTACAGTTTCCTGTTAACAAGACTCAGAAAAGAATGTCACTAAAGAGGTGCAAAATGTAATAGGTTGACAGTAATTAAAAGAGAGTTTGATAATGCAAATTAGAATACAAAGTGAATTGACTCATCAAGATAGGATAAATATGAAGTAGTTTTTCTGAATCTGTCAAATTTAAATGGACTAGATATTGTTCATGTATTTATTGCCTGTATATATTGTATATATTCATTGTACTTATTGTATATACTTTTTCTTATTGGTTATAGCCTTTCTTATATTACAAAAATGGGAAATATAGCAATATATTATTGATGTTTTAATAAAGCTTTCCTAAAGATCAGAATGTAAAGTGGTCCCACTAGTCAGCCATACAGGCTAGGCACTGGTGGTACATGCCTTTAATCCCAGGTCTAGAGAGGAATATAAGGCAGGAAGAGACAGGTCTCAGCTTAGTCACAGTCTGAGATTTTGTGAATGCAGGATCACCCATTTTGGTCTGAGATAGAGGTAAGAGCCCCTGTCTGGCTTCTTTACCTTTCTGGTCATCAGCTTGAACCTCAATATCTATCTGTGGCTTTTTATTATTTGTACTACATTATTCTACATGCACACATCCAGTTAGACCAGGACCATTTGATGAGGACACTTTCTTTTTTTTTTTAAGTGTTTATTTCTGGCTTCTTTATTTAAAAACAAAAAAGTGTTCTTATGATATGGGAAGTCCTGTATATGTGTTGCTTTTATTGTTTAATGAATAACGATGCTTTGGCCTATAGCAGGGCAGAATAGAGTAAGGCAGAAATTCCAAGCAGATAGAGGAAGAGAAAGGGCAAAGTCAGAGAGACACCATGTAGCTGCCAAAGGAGACAGATGCTATAGAAACTTACCAGTAATCATGAGCCTCATGATAAAATATAAATTAATAGGAATGGGTTAATCTAAGATGCAAGAGTTAGATAATAAGAAGCCTAAGTTAATAGGCCAAGGAGTGTTTTAATTAGTATAGTTTCTGTGTGATTATTTCGGGTGTGGGCAGTCTGGAATGAACAAGCAGCCTCCTCATACAAATTGGCACCAAAACATGGACAACTACATCCATGAAAAACCTGAGAGAGCTTGGAAAAGTATTTTTTCAGATGGGTTCTGTTTGATGGTGGAAAGAGGGGTGCCCCGACTCCTTTAAGAGAGGTCTTCCAGACTCAGCCCACACAGCAAAGGCTGCACAGCTTCTTTAGGGGAGGGCTTTCTGGTCCATGCTAATTGCATAAACAGCTCTGGCTTTTTGAAGATGCCAAGCATTTAAATGGGATCTGTGAGCAGTGTGTTACAAATTGCTTAATGGTGACATAGACTCACTGTGAACATGGAGCTGGGGCAATGTGCATAGCTCTCAGAGGTAGTAAACATGTCTCCAACATGTTAGACTGGGTGGAGCTAACAGACAGGATCCCAGAGTTGGTCCTGGCCATGCGAACTTAGCATTTAAAAAAAGTACTCCTGGTCAAAAAATAATTGCAGATACACACACAATAAAGAAAAATTCAGATGTAAATCACCTCTAAATGGGTCACAATATTGGATAAATGTACACAGGCCTGGGAGAGAGAGGAAAAGAGGATAAATGGTTATAATATAAAAGATTACAGGCAGTCATGGCCTAAAGGAGTAAAGATAACAAAATAAATATTAAACTTGTAGAAAAAGTAAAAGAGTAAGAAAAATAAGCCACATAAAGATGAAATATACACAGAGTCTGGATTATATATATTATTGTGTTTACTTTAAATTTTGTGACTGTGAATAAGCAAAGTACAGAGAGACATTTCATCATATGGGCTGCTAAGCTAAACCAACTTATATATTTTAAAGGTATCATGACTTTAAAATTTAAATCTAAGGATATGTTACTTTGGAAAATAGTTTCTGTTTTTGTAGCGACAGAGGATAGAAAACTGTGGATTCCTTACAAGCTATATGGTTTGATCAAATAAGATCCCCTGAAGCAATGGCCAAGATGATCCAACATCCACGATAGCTTCAGGACTGATGGCTGAGATGGACCTGCCACACAGGATATCCCATAGAAGTCCTGTTTAACAGCAACCCTAATTAGCAGGAAGTTGTCTAGAGAAGAATGCCCAAATTCCCTAAATGATTGTTTATGTTTGTTTACATTTAAAGGGGGATATAATATAGAGATGAATACTTTGCACTGGTATGGATCTTGGTTTTTTGATACAAATTTAAGGTCAATTTTGTTATATGTATATTTCTGCTCTTGATTAAAGTATTGTGTTTGTGCAGTTCATTTAAATATGTATTGTATAATTAAGAAATACAGGCTAATTGATAGTCTATTTGATAGTCTAATTGATTTTCTCAAAGAACAAGCTCTTTGATTCATTGATTCTTTACCTTATTTCTTTGTTTCTATTATATTGACTTTAGCCTTCAGTTTGATTATATCCTTCCATCTATTCCTCCTGTTTGTGATTGCTTCCTTTTATTCTAGAGCTTTCAGGTATGGAGTTCAGTTGCTAATATGATATTTCTCAATTTTTTGTTTTTGGTTATTTTTTTTATTTTGTTATTTATATAGATACTTAGTGCTATAAATTTTCTTCTTCGCAATGTTTTCGCTGAGTCCCATAAATTGGAGTATATTGAGAATTCATTTTGAATGAATTCTAGAAAGTCTTTAATTTCTTAATTTCTGTCTTGACATATTTGCTATTCAGTAGAAACTGATCAGTTTCCAAGACTTTGTACGTTTTCTGTTGTTTCTATTGCTGATATTCAGCTTCAATCCATGGTGGTCGAAGATGGATTTATTTCAAATTTTTATCTATTGAGATTTTCTTTGGTTTGAGAATTTGCACAATTTTGGTGAAATTTCTATGAAGGGCTGAGAAGGTATAATCTTTTGAATTTTGATGCAGTACTCTGTAAATATCTGTTAGGTTCATTTGGCTTATAATGTCAGGTAGCTCCAGTATTTCTCTGTTTAGTTTATGCATAGATGGCATGTGCAGTAGTGAGAGAAGGATATTGAAGTATTTTTTATCAGTGTAGAGAGTCAATATGTGATCTAAATTTTATCAATGTTTCTTTTAAAAAGTGGGTGCCCTTGTGTTTTGGACACAGATGTCAAGAATTGAAAAGCCATCTTATTGGATTTTTTCTTTGATGAATATGTATTGTCCTTTTCCATATCGTTTGATTAATTTTGGTTTGAATTCTATTTTGTTAGATATTAAAATTGTTCCAACAGTTTGATTCTTAGGCCCATTTGCTTATAATACCTTTTTTGAAAACTTTACCCTGTAGTAATATTTATCTTTGATGTTGAATTTTGTTTCTTACATACAGCAGAAAAATGGATCTTGATTTTACATCCATTCTGCTAATCTGTGTTTTTATTGGGAAATTGAGGTCATTAATATTGAGAGAATAATTGCTCATTTTTGTTATTTTGTTGTTGTTTTCTTATGGTGATAGTGATGGTGGTAGTGGTGGAAGTGTGTGTGTCTGTGTGTGGGTGCTTCCCTTCTTTTAGTTTTACTGTTGTGAGATAATGTATTTCCTATGTTTTCATGTGTGAAGCTGACCTGCCTGGTTAGGAATTTTTTCTTCTAACACTGTCTATGTGCCTTTGTTTGTAGATGTATAGCTTTAATTTGACCTTATCATGGACTATCTTATTTTCTACATTCATCTTGATTGAGAGTTTTGCTTAGTATAGTATTCTGCCCAAGTCCTTATGGCTTTTAAAGTCTTCATTGAGAAGTAAAGTGTAAATCTCATAGGTCAGCTTTGATATATTACTTGGTCTTATCCTTTGTACCTTTTAATATTCTTTCTTTGTTCTTTTGTTTAGTATTTTGATTTTTATGTGCCATGATGACATTCTTTTCTGGTCCAGTTTATTTTGTTGTTCTGTATGCTTCTTATACCTTTATAAACATCTCCTTTAGGTTAGGAAAATTTTCTTTCTCCTATGACTTTTTTTTGAAAATATGTTCTGGGCATATGAACTTGTATTTTTCTCCTTCCTATACTCTGATAATTCTTAAATTTATCCTTCTCATAGTGTTTCATACTTCCTGGGTGTTCTGTATCTGGAAATTTTTAGATTTCACATTTTCTTTGATCAATTTATCTATTTTTCCTATTTTCGATGCCTGAGATTCACTTATTTTCTGTTAATGAAGTTTGCCCTGGAGTCCTGTTCATATAACTAATTTGTTTTTTATTTACAAGATTCCCTCAATTTCTGTTTCCTTTATTGCTTCTATTTCTACTTTTTTGTCTTGAATGTTAGGTTTCAAACCTGGGAAAAATGGCTGAGAAGCCTATTTAACACATCAAAGCAGACCTGGCCACCAGGTTCTCCCTGCATCACCAGTCTCTAACTGTTATGGGCCCCTTCTGGCTAGCATTACCAGCCCCTACCAAAACTTCTTCACCCCAGAGGCCTGGGTTACTCCTCCCTATATTATGCAACCATTTTGATTGCCCACTCCCTTTGTACCTTTGAATCTCCTGGCTGCTACAATTGGCCCCTTGTTCTCCCTGTCTCTTCCCCTTCTATTTTCCCCACATGGCATAGCTAAGTCTGGTCACATCCGCTCTGGTCTTTCCCAAATGTCCCTACCACTGACTATATTTCTCTTTTCTCTACAATAAACCTTCTATACCATACCTATGAGCAGTCATGTATCCTCCTTCTTTATTTCTTTTTTCATTCATTGAACCATGTTATTCATTTCCTTCAACTTTTTGTTTTTTATTGTCTTTTTAAAAAGATTTATTGAATTCATCAATAAGAACCTCTATCATCTTTATATAGTTGGTTTTAAGATCTTTTTCTTGTGCTTCAACTATGTTAGAATACAAGTATGTTAGAATACTCAAGGCTTGCTATGGTAGGATAGTTGGGCTGTTTTAGAGACATATTGCACTAACTGTTATTGATTATATTCTTATGCTGGAGTCTAGGCATCTGGGTTTGGGTGATTACAAGTCTGGGTATTTCTGGGTTTTTCTTTGTTGGGTGGGTATTTTTTTTCCTTAGTTTCTGTCATCTCTCTGAATTTTCAGAGAGTGTGTGGGCTGCCAGCTATGTGTTACCTGTTTTACTAGCCTGCTCAGCTGGTGAGTTCATGGGGGAGTGCTTGCTACTGTTGGAGGCTGGGAGAAGGGAAGGCCAGAGAAGATGTTTAGTTGCAATCCTAGAGGTGACCCTGAGAATTGGGTCTAGGGAAACAGAAAGAGTAGAGAAGGTTCAGGAGCAGCCTTGCTGGTCTGCAGGCAGGCATGACCTGTGGCTTAATGGGAGTATCTTCCTGAAATGGTTGTCAAATAGTGAAAGGAGGTAGGAAGGAAAGGTGAGGGAGTGGGGTGATCCAGGGAAAGATGCAGCATGTATTCTTCTGCACAGTTAGGGGAGACCCTGAGAATTAATTATATGGGAATAGAAAGGGTGTGGAAAGTCAATAGGTACCCTGCCTGATCTTCTGGCAGATGTGACAAGATGCTTTTTCAAATAGCTTTAGTATTATTTATCCCTCATCTTACCTCTGCCTCATTTGCACCCCATTGCCATTATCAATTAAACTTTCCCTCACTACTCCTAGAAAGACATTTTATAGTACTACTTCCAAATGATCAGCACAGTAACTTTCATGTGAAATAAGCCAAATTACTCTTTGGATTAATGAAATGTTAGAAGAATGAGAAGAACAAATGAATAAACCCAGGAGAAATGTTTCAAGTTGCTGAGGCCTAGGGGAAATACTAGTTTAATCCAAAAATTTAGATGGGTTGTTTTTTTCTAAATCCAGATTAGTGTGTTTTTGAACTATACCAAGAGGAATTTTGAATAATTTTCCACAGTGTACTGTAGAAACATTCATAAAAACTATTTATATAATTAAATACTTAAAATTTCTATTTTTATATTAATAACATGAACAAATCAAAGACAAAATATAGCAAGAATGTATGTATGCATAAATTCAAATAATTATGGTGTATTCATGATTTCCAAGTATTTTCTTCTAAGACACACAATTAAATAAACATTTATTTAATTGACTATACTTAAAACCCCTATGATACTCAAATTTACTTTAAGAACAGCATCATATACACCTAAGGAATTGATTCAAACAACTAATAACTCAATGTTTATATTAGCATAGCTGAAGTTTCATGATTAATGCTAAAGTAGAATATTTGCATCTCACAAAACAAAGCCACATAATTTCTCTAAACAAAGAAATAAATACAGTTTTCATTATCAGGGAAACTGATGTTTGAATTCTTCTTCCAAATCTCTCTGACTTCACAAATTTGATCAATATATCCATAATGGTTTTCTTTCCATTCAAAATTATGACTTTATTCATGTGTTAATATTTTCTCTTCTAGGAATGCCTTTTCTCTGGCATTGTTCATGGGCCATATATTCTGATACACTGGTATATTTGTAGAATATTGGTTAGGCAATGATCCTGGGTATAAAAACAATGAAAGGCATAAAAGAAACAAATTGGATAGGTAGACAGTTGGACTGCATTTAACTTATATCTTAGTTCTCAGCCGATATCACATGAAGGTCTAGAGCTTGATTGGCCCATCAAAATAGCCACATTGAAGCAAGAGGACCTGAACTCAGTATATATATATATATCAATTAGACTCAGGATAAAGGATGACCATGGAAAGAGGAATGGAGTGTTGTGAATGAGAAGAGTACTGAGAGTGACTTAATTATAACCCACTACTGCTAAAATTTCCAAAGTTTGGGGAACAATTTCCTGACCACGCTATAGCACATAGCATGTACACTATTGTGTGATTCATTCTATGAAACTGCCATTTATTTTATTTCTACTCTATTGTACTATGACTTTTAAGTTTATTAGTATATTTACAATTATTTGCTTTCTTCACTCAAAGAGCAAAGGAGGCCCTTGAAGTATGGATGAAATAGCAATGAGCAGATTTGTTCTAGAAAATACCGGTTAAATAATTAAATGAGTCTATAATATGATAGCATAGTTCCATAATATAAGATTTACATCATTTTGTAGAAATTAGTACATCCAAAGTTTATAGTACAGAGTAAGAAATATTTTTTTAAAAAGTGAAGTTTGCAGTACTTTGAAGTATTGTTATACTTTTCTAATTCTAAAGGAGGACCAGATTGTAATTTCAAAAGAGAAGGTCAAGTTGCCTAATTCTCAAGTAAACTTTCTAAAGTGGATAAGTTATGACTATTATTCTTTTCCAACTAATAAAATAATGTGGACTGTATGGAGATTTTCTATAAGAAAACAAAATGCATCCACTAGCAGAAAACAGAACAAGGAATGCACAGCATATTCAGGTGTATTTATTCTATGTATCTCCATTAGTATTTTCTACATAATTGGCATTATACATATGCTACAATTTTACATTTAGTACTTTCTCCATTGATAACATGTATAATTTTATGGCTATGCTAATCTTTTAGGAGATATATTTTAAACAATATCTTTTAGTTGCATCATAATTACATAGGCATACTACCGTGACTGCCTATTTCCTATTTTTCTGTAATTATAAATGATTCCAACTAACTTTTTAAAACAAGAGTTATTAATGATTATCTTTTTTAATGCTCAGTTGATCTAATTTGTTAATCTTATGCCTCATTTATCTGTTATATTAAATCACTCCTTTTGATTAAGGTCTTTTATCAGAAATAATCAAGTAGAACCAATCACTTAGAAACTCTGGCTTTATTCTTATTGGACAACAACCTAATGAGGCCTTGGGAAGATAATATGCTTTTCCATTATCAGCATCTGATTCTTTCTTTAGGAAATGGGATACTTGAGTTGCAATAGCTTTGGAATCTCTTTCAGTATGTCATACTATTAGGATTATATTCTTAGTTATCTCTAAGAAACAAGACTTCATGGGTTCTATTCCTGCCAGGATTGGGACATTCCAAGTCACCGACAGACCTTCTGATTTCCTCTACTTCTGACTTAATTTCCTTCCTTTTATTCAATTTTGTTAGTTCCTTGTTCTGTAATCTTCTTGCCTTGCTCTTGTTTTCTGCTTTCCCTTGATTGCACCTATTAAGCTGATATGAACTCTCTCTTGGTCTTTCACCTACTACTCGGTCCAGCTTTTCCTTTAAAGCTTTTGCTAACACTTTATTTTTGTTGAGCCCTTTGATTCTGTACTCACAATGATTCCTCAGCAATCTAAATTTTATCTTCTTCAAATGTGAATCCAAATAAAGTTCTGAGGATATGAATAGTGAAACAAAATAACATTAACACAATAATATGATAAAATATGTATCTACCACATTTTAGTATATTTTTGTCTTATGGTATGGTGATTAGAGAGATCAGGATGGAAAGTAGGCATATGTGCTAAAGATTGTTATATGACTAAAAATATTTGTCTGTAACAACATTAATAGGAGCCATAAATCACAAACTCAAACTCTTAATGTAATATCAAAAATGGTTATAGTCGGCAATAATCAGTAACATTTTAAGTAGGTTTTCATGTAGGAAAGGTTGTCTTATGTATACTTAACTTCTTAGAAAATCTTGTATGGTCAGAAATATTAATATCCTCATTTTCCTCAATCTGTAGATAGAGAAACTGAGTATTAAAATCTTTTACCTACTATAATAAATTTATAATAAATGTTAGATCACAGGAAGGTATTTAGTGTAATGTCAATTTGAGTTATATTCCATAGCAGTTAGAGTATATAATGCTTGTCTTAATTTGGTCCAGAGTAAAATAAGAATTTAGGAAAATGATTCCAGAAATGAGAGTAGATGAAAGGAAAGTGAGAGATGGGAGTGAAATATTATCTTGTATGTTCAAAAGGAAACCCTTGCATTTTGAAGTATGTTATCAATCCCCTCTTTATCCTTCTCTCTTTCATATTCACTTATATGTATGACTGATTAGCTTGATGTATGTGTGTGCACTACATGTGTATCTGAGCGTGCCTTCAGAGGCCGGAAGACTGCCTTAGATGCTGTAGAACTAGTTATAAGCTTTCATGTTGCTTCAGGGAAATTGAATCCAGGTTATCTGAAAGAGTAGAAAGTGCTCTTAATTGCTGATCCAAATCTCATTCCTGTCATTTTATCTTTCAAAATATCTTTTCTAAATGCTGGATTTTTCAGTCAAAATCTTTTTCAGAAGAATGTCCACATCGTAGTCTACGTTCTGTTGATGTGAGTGAACGCCACAGGCAAGTGGTATTAATAATAAAGTAAGGTTTATTCATTATAAAGTTCTAGAATTTCAACATTGAGGACTGGTATATGGTAATGACAGTTTTCCTTTATGTAGGCTTGAGAAGGTATAGTGCAGTACATTATAAAAGAGAGCATATGTCCTTGTCCAAGGCTATTGATTTTTTTATGAAGTTTCTAGTGTATTACTAGGCGTCCTACATTCATGAAGAGTAATTACTTCCCAACGATACATCCAAATTTCATTAACAAAAGAGTCTGTGGATTAAGATTGAATACAATAACTCTGGAATATGCACTCAAATCACAGCCCAAAGCATAGTAAATGAAAGTGTGGCTCAACCTAATAAAATTTGAGACCTAAAACAAGGAAAACTAGAGATTAAATAATGAATGCTACTTCCTCGGATCCTAACACAATGCAACAGAAATATATTTACCTTTGCTCAAATCACTGTTTATTATTATTATTATTGTTATTTTTGTTGTTGTTGTATGAACAGGGTAGTGGAAGAAAACCTACTTGGAAAATAATACTCCACAGAACCAATGATAGCTACAATTACAAAAAAAAAAAAGAATCAACAATAGGATGTGTGAAAAGATAAGCAATTTTCACAATAGGAAGCAGTAGTTTAAAAAAATTGAGCTGAGATTCCTAATGCAAATGTCAGGTTTATGGAGGGTTTACTAATAGTGAGCCAAGGAAAGAGCAGAGTATGGGAAGGAAGACTAGAACATTCACTTCTTTAAGGCCGTACCTCATTTTGTATGGTTTCCACAATGCACCAGTCAGAGGAGATGAACAATAAAGAATGACTGATAAAAGGCCGATCAGCTCATCCATGTTGCAAAGAACATAATGAAATAGTGAGTAAAGCATAATGTCGGGTCATTTTATGGAATGAGACAGGAAATGCCTAAACATCCTATCTATGCTGATTTTTTTATAGCACACATACTCAGGAGAAAAGTCATTACCCTACTAACTTCATAAATAAAGTATCATTCTATTTAATACCTTTTGGTCTAACTACTTCTAGACCCAATCTAGTTTTTCCATTTATTATTTCATAATGGGACCAAGTTTCAACATGATTTGTCAGACTAGTTTTACCCTTCGATATCTCATAACAGAACCAAATTTCAACATGATGTGTCAGAGAACCCTAACCACATTAAAATTATATATGGGAATCAGTATGCCAGAGCAAAACTTTGTCCACTTGAACAGCCATCCTCTTTGAATAATACCTAGTGTCTACAAAAGTGTTTGACACCATGTTCTCTGGTTGGAAGGTTACTTTCCTCTGCCTTTTAGGTAAGAAGATACCTGGATACTGGTCAGCTACTAGAATATTACACACTCACCTTCAACAAATGCTCCTATTCAAACTGCATGGCTACATGCAGAAAATTTCAAAGAGATCTATACTTATCACAATGAAGAAAACTGAAATAAAAAGAATCAACAACCTCAACCTGATTGTTTTGGCTATCCTGGCTTTTTGCTTTTCCATATGAAGTTGAGTATAGTTCTCTCTAGTCCTGTGAAGAATTGTGTTAGCATTTTAATTGGAATTGCATTGAATCTGTAGATTGCTTTTGGAAAGATTACCATTTTTATTATGTTAATCCAATCTGTCCAAGGGCGTGGGAGATCTCTCCATTTTCTGATATCCTCTTTAATTTTTTTCTTCAAAGACTTAGTTATTTTCATATAGGTCTTTCATTTTTTTTTGTTAGATTTACCCCAAGATATTCTGAGTTATCTGTGGCTATTGTAAAGGGTAATGTTTCCCTGATTTCTTTTTTTTCCAATTTTTTTCCTTTTTTATTGATTTTTATTGAGGTCTACATTTTTCTCTGCTCCCCTCCCTGCTTATCCCTTCTACTTCAATTCTCCCCCAAGGTCCCATGCTCCCAGTTTACTCAGGAGATCTTGTCTTTTTCTGCTTCCCATGTAGATTAGATCTATGTACATCTCTCCTAGTGTCCTCATTGGTCTACATTCTCTGGGATTGTGATTTGTGGGCTGGTTTTCTTTGCTTTATGTTTAAAAACCACCTATGAGTGAGTACAAGTGATAATTGTTTTTCTGTGTCTGGGTTACCTCACTCAAAATGATGTTTTCTAGCTCCATCCATTTGCCAGCAAAATTCAAGATGTCATTATTTGTTCTGCTGTGTAGTACTCCACTGTGAAATGTACGACATTTTCCTTATCCATTCTTTCTTCGAGGGGCATTTAGGTTGTTTCCAGGTTCTAGCTATGACAAACAATGCTGCTATGAACATGGTTGAGCACATGTCCTTGTGGCACAATTGAGCATCCTTTGGATATATACCCAAAAGTGGTATTACTGGGTCTTGAGGAAGGTTGTTTCCTAATTTTCTGAGAAATTGCCACACTGACATCCAAAGGGGCTCTACCAGTTTGCATTCCCACCAGCAATGCTGAAGTGTTCCTTTTCCCCACAACCTCTCCAGAATAAGTTGTCAGCAGTGTTTTTGATCTGGGCCACTCTTACAGATATAAGATGGAATCTCAGAGTTGTTTTGATTTGCATTTCTCTGATGGCTAAGGATGTTGAACATTTCCTTAAGTGTCCTTTCAGCCATTTTAGACTCCTCTGTTGAGAGTTCTCCGTTTAGGTCTGTAATCCATTTTTTATTGGATTATTTTATCTTTTGATGAGCAAATAATTTCTTGAGTTCTTTGTATATTTTGGAGATCAGACCTCTGTCTGAAGTGGGGTTGGTGAAGATCTTTTCCCATTCTGTAGGCTGTCATTTTCTCTTATTGACCATGTCCTTTGCTTTACAGAAGCTTTTCAGTTTCAGGAGGTCCCATTTATTGTTTCTCTCAGTGTCTGTGCTGCTGGGGTTCTATTTAGGAAGTGGTCTCCTGTGTCAATGCGTTCAAGTGTTCTTCTCACTTTCTCTTCCATAAGGTTCAGTGTGGCTGGCTTTAGGTTGAGGTCTTTGATCCATTTGGACTTGAGTTTTGTACATGGTGATAGATATGGGTCTATTTTCATTCTTCTACATGTTGATATCTAGTTATGCCAGCACCATTTGTTAAATATGCGTTCTTTTTTCCATTTGATATATTTTGCTTCTTTGTCAAAAATCAGGTGTTTGAAGGTGTGTGGATTAATATCCGGTTCTTTGATTCAGTTCCATTGGTCCTTCTGTTTGTTTTTATGCCAAAACCAGGCTGTTTTTAGTACTGTAGCTCTGTCTGTCTTAGAGTTTGAAGTCAGGAATTGTGATGCCTCCAAAAGTTCTTTATTGTACAGGATTGTTTTAGCTATCCTGTTTTTTCTTTTTTTTTTATTTTTTTACTTTTCCATATGAAGTTGAGTACTGTGCTTTCGAAGTCTGTGAAGAATTTTGCTGGAATTTTGCTGGGCATTGCATTGAATCTGTAGATTGCTTTTGGTAAGATTGCCATTTTGCTATGTTAATTCTACCTACCCAAGAGCATGGGAGATCTTTCCAATTTCTGGTGTCTTCTTCAATTTCTTTCTTCAAAGATTTAAAGTTCTTGTCATGCATATCTTCCACTTGTTTGGTTAGAGTTACTCCAAGATATTTTATGCTATTTGTAGCTGTTGTGAAGGGCTGATTTCTTTCCCAGCCCTTTTATCATCTGTGTACAGGAGGGACACTGATTTTTTTTTAGTTAATCTTGTATCCTGCTACATTACGGAAAGTGTTTATGAGTTGTAGAAGTTGCTTGGTAGAATTTTGGGGGTCGCTTATGTAAACTATCATATCATCAGCAAACAGTGAGAGTTTGACATCCTCTTTTCCAATTTGTATCCCCTTGAACTCCCTTTGGTGTCTTATTGCTCTAGCTAGGACCTCAAGAACTATATTGAATAGATATGAAGAGAGTGGACAACCTTGTTTTGTTCCTGATTTCAATGGGATTGTTGGGAGTTTCTCTCCATTTAGTTTGATGTTGGTTGTTGGCTTACTGTATATTGCCTTTACTATGTTTAGGTATGTTCCTTGTATCCCTTATCTCTCCAAGACCATTGTCATGAAGGGATGTTGTATTTTGTTGAGAGCTTTTTCAGCATCTAATGAGATGATCATGTTTTTATTTTTCACTTTGTTTATATGGTGGATTACATTGACAGATTTTCTTATGTTGAACCATCTCTGCATCTCTTGGATGAAGCCTACTTCATCATGGTTGACGATGGTTCTGATGTGTTCTTGGATTTGATTTGCTAATATTTTACTTAGTATTTTTGAATCTTGTTCATGAGTGAGATTGGTCTGTAATTCTCTTTCTTAGTAGTGTCTTTCTGTGGTTTGGGTATCAGGGTAATTATAGCCTCATAAAAAGACTTTGGCAATGTTCCTTCTGTTTCTATTGTGTGGAACAAATTAAGGAGTATTGGTATTAGTTCTTCTTTGAAATTCTTGTAGAATTCTGAGCTAAAACCATCTGGTCCTGGGCTTTTTTTGGTTGGGAGACTTTTGATGACTGTTTCTATTTCTTCAGCAGTTATAGGTTGGTTTAATTTGGTTATCTGTTCTTGATTTAATTTTGGTAAGTGATATTTATGCAGAAAGTTGTCGATTTCCTTTAAGTTTTCCAATTTTGTGGCATACAGGTATGTGAAATATGACCTGATGATTCTCTGTATTTCCTCCACGTGTGTTGTTATGTCCCCCTTCTTATTTCTGATTTTGTTAATTTGGATATTCCCACTCTGCCTTTCGGTTAGTTTGGATAAAGGTTTGTCTATTTTGTTGATTTTCTCGAAGAACCAACTCTCTGGCCCATTGATTCGTTGTGTTGTTTGTTTCTATTTTGTTGATTTAACCTCTCAATTTGATTATTTCTTGCCTTCTAGTTCTCTAAGGTGAGTTTGCTTCTTTTGTTCTAAAGTTTTCAAATGTTCTTTTAATTCACTAGCATGGCATTTTTCCAGTTTCTTTATGTAGGCATTTAGTGCTATGAACTTTCCTCTGAATACTGCTTTCACTGTGTCCCATAAATTTGGGTATGCTGTGTGGTCATGTTCATTGAATTTTAGGAAGTCTTTAATTTCTCCTTTTATTTCTTCTTGACCCATTGATGATTCAGGTGAGCATTGTTTAATTTCCATGTGTTTGTGGGCCTTTTGGAATTAGTGTTGCTGTTGACTTCTAGTTTTAAATCATAGTGATCTGATAAGATTGATGGGGTTATCCCACTTTTTTTGTATTTGTTGAGGTTTGTTTTGTTACTGAGTATGTGGTCAGTTTTTGAGAAGGATCCATGATGTGATGAGAAGAAGATATACTACTTAGGTTTGGATGGAATATTCTATAGGTTTCTGTTAAGTCCATTTGAGTCATAACAACTGTTAGTTCCCTTATTTCTCTGTTCATTTTTTGTCTGACTGACCTTTTCAGTGGTGAGGGGGGAGTGTTAAGTCTACCACTATTAGTGTGTGGGGTTATATGTATGATTTAAGCATTAAAAGTATTTCTTTTACATATTATGTTGCCCTTGTGTTTGGGGCATAGATGTTAAGTATTGAGATTTCCTCTTGATGGATTTTTTCCTGTGACTAATATAAAATATCCTTCATTGCCTCTTTTGATTGATTTAAGTTTGAAGTATTTTGTTAGATATTAGAATAGCTATACCAACTTCTTTCTTAGGTACATTTGACTGTAATATTTTTCCCAACCCTTTACTCTGAGAGGATGTCTGTCTTTGAGGTTGTGATGTGTTATTGTATGCAGAAGAAGGATGGATTCTATTTTTGTATCCTCTCTGTTAGCCTGCACCATTTTATAGGTGAGTTGATCCAATTTACATTAAGGGATATTAATAACCAATGATGGCTACCTCCTGTTAATTTAGTTTTCATTTTTGGTGATGTTAATTTGTGTGTTTTTCCTGTCTTTGTGATTTGCTGCTATGGGACCATCAATTGTCTGTGTTTTTGTTGGTGTAGCCAACTCCGTTGGGTTGGAGTTTTCCTTCTAATATTTTGTGTAGGGCTGGGTTTCTGTCTAGGTATTAGTTAAATCTGGTTTTGTCATGAAATATCTTGTTTTGTCTTTCTATGGTGATTGAAAGTTTTGCTGGGTATAGTAGTCTGGGCTGGTATCCGTGGTCTCTTAATGTCTGCATAACGCTTGACCATAACCCTGTGGCTTTCATTGTCTCCAATGAAAAGTCAGGTGTAATTCTGATAGGTCTGCCTTTATATGTTATTTGGCCCTTTTCCTTTGCAACTCTTAATATTCTTTCTTTACTCTGTATGTTTAGTGTTCTGATTATTATGTAGTGAGAGGATTTTTTTTTTGATCCAATCTATTTGGTGTTCTGTAAGCTTCTTGTATCTTCATAAGCATATCTTTCTTTAAGTTAGGAAAGTTTTCTTCTGTGATTTTGTTAAACATATTTTCTATGCTTTTGTGTTGAACTTCTCCTTCTTCTATACCTATTCTTAGATTTGGCCTTTTCATGGTATCCCATATTTCCTGGATATTTTGGGTTAAGCTTTTGTTAGAATTAATATTTTCTTTGACTGTTGAGTCTGTTTCCTCTTGTATCCTCAGTACGTTAGATTCTCTCTTCCATCTCTTTTATTTTGCTGTTCATGCTTGTGTTTGTGGTTCCTGATCTTTTTCTCATGATTTCTGTTTCTATAATTCCTTCAGCTTCTCTTTTCTTTATTGTTTTTATTTCAGTTTTCAAGTCCTGAACAGTTTCTTTCATATGTTTGATTGCTTTTTCTTGGTTTTCTTTAAGGGATTTGCTGATGCCTTCCAATTTTTTGTTTGTCTTTTTCTCCATTTCTTTGAGGGAATTTTTAATTTCCTCTGTAAGAGTTTCAAGCATTCTCCTGAAGTTATTTTTAGGTCATTTTCTTCTGCTTCCAGGCTTTGGTCCACTCCCTTGAAGTTTGCTATTTCAGGCCTAGTCCAGCCTAGGTAGCTGGTTCAGTCCCACTCCTGTGTCCTGATTTCTTTCTCAGCCCATTTATCATTTGTATATAGAGGGCTACTGATTTTTGTGAGTTGATATTGTTTTCAGCCACATTAATGAAGGTATTTATTAGTTTTAGCAGTTCTCTGGTAAAATTTTGGGGGTACTTATGTATCCTATCACATCATCTGTGAATAGCAAAAGTTTGACTTCTTTCTTTCCAATTTGTATCCCCTTGATCTCCTTTTGTTGTCTTATTGCTCTAGCTAGAACTTTGGGTACTATATTCAATAGATGTGGAAAGAATGGACAATCTTGTCTCATTTCAAATTTTAGGAGAATCCCATTGAGTTTCTCTCAGTTTAATTTGATATTGGCAGTCAGCTGTCTGTGTATTGCTTTCATTATATTAAGATGTGTTCCTTTGCTGTGGGACAATGGTTTTGTACAGATTCAATAAAATGCTGATAGACCAGTAGTCAGGTAGGAAGTATAGGTAGGTAAATGAGAACAGGCAAATTCTGAGAAGAGGAAAATCTCAGTCTGTAGTCATCACCCAGACACAGAGGAAGCAAGATGAAAATACCTCACTGATAAAGGTAACAAGCCATGTGGCTAACACAAACAAGAATTATGGGGTAATCTAGGATGTAATGGTTAATAAAAAGCCTGAGCTCATAGGCCAACCAGTAGACCTCTGTGTGTTCATTTGGGGCTAAACAGCTGTGGGACTGGGTGGGACAGAAACCTCTGTTAACATTCCTTATTTCCCTGATATCTTCAAAACTTAATCATGAAGGGCTGGTGGATTTTGTCAAAGGCTCTTTTGAGCATTTAGTGAGTTGATCTTATGGGGGTTTTCTTTCAGTTTATTTATATGGTGGATTACATTGACTGATTTTTGTATGTTGAACTATCCCTGCATTTCTGTGATGAAGACAACTTGATCATGGTAGATTATGTTTTTGTGTTATTGGATTTGGTTTTCCAGTATTTTATTAATTATTTTTGCATCAGTGTTCAAGAGGGAGATTGGACTGTACTTCTCTTTCTTAGTTGGGTCTTTGTGTGGTTTGGTTATCAAGGTAAATATATCCTCATAAAAAGTGTTTCTCAGTGCTTCCTTCTGTTTCTATTGTGTGGAACAATTTGAGGAGTATAGGTATTAGCTATTTGAAGCTCTGGTAGAATTCTGTACTGAAAGCCTCTAGTCCTGGGCTTTGTTGGGTTGGGAGACTTTTGATGACTGTGTCTCTTTCTTAGGGTTTATTTTTCTACTTAAATTTTTTATCTGTTTGTGAATTAGCTTTGGTGTGTGGTACCTATCCAGAATATTGTCCATTTCTTTTAGATTTTCCAATTTTGTGTGCAGTGGTATAATTTTTGTATTTTGATACATCTTTTCCAAATACCAGAGGCAAAGGTAAAGCCACTAGAGGTCAGGCAATGGTCACACACAACTTTAATTCCAGGACTTGGGAGACAGAACAGATGAATCATTGTGAGCTCAAAGCCACCCTGGGCTACACTAGATCAATGCAGAAATAAGTCGAGGTGGAAGTGGCTCACACCTTAAATCCCAGTCCTAGGAAGTCACATGCCTTTAATCCAAGCACTAGAGGGAATATAAAATGGAAAGAGAGGCATAGGCGGCCTAGTTTATGGTCAACCAACCTTGGTGAAGGTAAGACTTCTCTTATGGCTTGGCTGCTTTGCTTTTCTGTTTTTTCAGGTTGAACCCCAATTTCTGTCTCTGTGTTTTTATTACTTGTGCTACATTTGTGGAATACAGGTTTTTGAAATATGATGTAATGATTCTTTGGATTTCCCCAGAGTCTGTTATTATGTCCACCTTTTCATTTCTGATATTGTTAGTTTGGATATTCTCTCTACCTGCTTTATAGTTAGTTTGGATAAGGTTTTGTATATCTTGTTGATTTTCTTGAAGAACAATCTCTTTGTTTCATTGATTCTTTGTATTGTTTTATTTGTTTCTATTTTATTTATTTCAGCCCTGAATTTGATTATTTCCTGTTGCCTACTACTCTTGGTTGAGTCTGCTTCTTTTTGTTCTAACATTTTTAGGTGTTATCTTAAGTTTCTACTGTGGGATTTCTCCATTTTCATTATGTAGGTACTATGAACTCTCCTTTTAGCACTACTTTTATAATGTCCCATAGGTTTGGGTATGTTGTGCATTTATTTTTATTGAATTCTAGGAGGCCTTTAATTTCTTTCCTTATTTTTTCCTTGACCCAAAAGTGATTCAGTTGAGCATTGTTCAATTTCCATAAGTTTGTAGACTTTCTCCAATTACTGTTGTTGAATTCAAGCTTTAAGCCATAGGGGGTTATTTCAACTTTTTTGTATCTGTTGAGATTAGTTTTGTTATTGAGTATGTGGTCAATTTTAGAAAATGTTCTATAAGGTGCTGAAAAGAAGGTATATTCTTTTGTGTTTGGGTAAAATATTCTATAGATCTCTATCCAAAGTCCATTTGACTTATGACTTCTGTTAGTTTTCTTAATTCTTTGTTAAGTTTCTGTCTGGTAGACCTGTCCATCAGTGAAAGAAGTTATAATTATCCAATGGAAAAAAAGAAAGAATCTACCACAAATGGGGCTGGCATAACTGGATGTCAACATGTAGAATGCAAAAAATTCCTATCTATCCCCATGCACAAATCTCAAATCAAAATGGATCAAAGAACTCAACATAAATCCAGCCACAATGAACATTATTGAAGAGAAAGTGGGAAGTAGCATTGAATGCCTAGGCACAGGAGACCAATCCTCCATTGCTGGTGGGATAGCAAACATGTACAGCCACTTTGGAAATCAGCATGGCAGTTTCTCAGAAAATTGGGAGTCAGTCTACCTCAAGATCCAGCATTACCACCCTTGGGCATATGCCCAAAACTGCACACTCATACCACAAGGACATTTGCCCAACTTTGTTCCTAGCAGAATTATATGTAAGAGCCAAAACCTGGAAACAAACTTGATACCCCTCAACCAAAGAATGGAAAAAGAAATTTACACAATGGAGTACTACTCGGTGGGAAAAAAAAATCTTGAAATTTGTAAACAATGGTATGTGCTCACTCACAAATGGATAATAGATGTAAAGCAAAAGATAACCAGCCTATAGTGCAGGACCTCAGAGAAGCTAGGTAACAAGGAGAAGTCTATGAAAGACATACATGTATTCTCCAGGAAGGGAAAAATAGACAAGCTCTCCTGAGAAAACTGGGAGTTGAGGGGAGAAGAATGGGTAGAAGCAGAGGGGGAGGGGAGAAGATGAGGGAGTAGGAGAACATGAGGGAATGGGATGATTAAGATGGGGGAAGGACAGAAAAAAGGAGAGCAAGGAAAGATCATGTTTTGTTTTACTGATAGTAGGTGTCCAAAGAAGACAAGCATGTTTATAAATTCCAGAACATTTTTTATTGATTTTTATTGAGCTTTACATTTTTCTCTGTTCCCCTCCCTGCTTCTCCCCTTCCCTTCAACCCTCTCCCAAGGTCCCCATGCTCCCAATTTACTCAGGAGATCTTGTCTTTTTCTACTTCTAATGTAGATTAGATCTATGTATGTCTCTCTTAGTCCTCATTGTTGTCTAAGTTCTCTGGGATTATGATTTGTGGGCTGGTTTTCTTTGTTTTATGTTTAAAAATCACTTATGAGTGAGTACATGTGATACTTGTTTTACTGTGTCTGGGTTACCTCACTCAAAATGATGTTTTCTGGTTCCATCCATTTTTGAACAATTATGTGATTTTGAATATATCAATTTACCTCTCTGCTTTGCCAGTACAGGATGAGATTAAAATGAGAATTCTTTTTATTTTTTATTGGGAAAACTTTTATTTTTAAACACAAATAAACTACAAATGACTTATATAATACAATCATATGGGAACCTTGCCTCCAAACCAATCTGAAGAGCATATTTTACTCATATCCTTCAGTCTACAAAATAATCTGTATTAGGAAAACAGAGTACAAATATGAAGTCAACACATACTGACAAAAATAATAAACATTGTGACCCATAAACTCTTGACCTACTTTCTTTTGGGAGAAGAAAGAAGCCATGAGTAGTACATTTAGTTAATGTTTCTTTTATCACCAACAGGTATGCAAATGTTAACTACTCTTTTAAATAATAACTAAGAAGGATCTGCCTTCTTTTCTGAAAGGCAGTGTAAAAGTAGACAGCAGATGTTGTTAAACAAAGCAAACAGCAGATCTAGATTTTTATTGTGGTGGAGTTTTGACATTGATGTTAGTTTCTAATGAATAGACTAAGAAGAAGCAACTAGACGAAATTAAATATCCAACTCAGATATGCATATTCTGTTCATTTTTAGGGGCAAGAATTGTTTGTCTTATTTAAAACCAACTACTGTTCTTATCTATCCAGAAAAATGATTAGTTGAATTTCATGGCCATAAAGGAAGAACTGAATAAAGATGGGGAAACAGCTGTGTCTGGATGGACATGGCACATTTCTAGCTCTTGTTGATTCATTTTCCAAGCAGTTTTTATTTAAGAGAACCACCCATAATGCATTGCTGCAGAAATAAATCAAAGGCAAATCATCTAAACTGTGACCATTAATAAATGCAGCGAAACTGGGTACTGGTGGCACATGCCTTTAATCGCAGCACTCGGAGCCAGAGGCAAGCACATCTTTATGAATTGAGGCCAGCCTGGTCTACAAGTTAGTTCCAGGACACCTAAGACTGCTACACAAAGAAACCCTGTCTCAAAAAACCAAAGAAATAAAACGTGTAGCACAATACCTTTTCCAATGCTGGGATTTTCCATAACGAGATACAAATTTTCTAGTAAAAATATGAAAGCAAAAGAAGTGAAGCTACTCAAAGAAACATGGAGCCATAAGAATGGCTACTATATTTGAAGATGTCTCCTCCTTCCATACAATAAGAAGCAATTATCCTGAAGTCTGAAAATTGTTGTTAATGTCTAACATGGGCAAAGCACGATGGTAAACAGTGAGGGTTTGAGGACAGATAGATTTCCAAGAATCTTGTTCTTATGTAGTCAGTGGGTAGTGAATTCAATAAGCATGTCAGTAGAGAAAGAAACACATATATCCAATTCAGTTAAAAAAAATCTGGATAGGAGATATTAGGAAAATGCTTTGAGGTGCTAGTAGAATTCTCTCAGTAAAATTCACATTAAACAAACTACAGAAAAAAAATGACACTAAAGTCATCAATGTAAAACAACAATAGCAGGACACCAGAATCATGAGCATATCTCAGGAAGATAAAAACCTGAACATTCTATGGGAAAACAAAAAATTGTAGCCAGTGTGGCCAAGAAACAAAATATAAGTACTAAAAGTAGCATAAATTTGAAATCAAGGACAGAATGTATCATTTATAATCAGGTTAATGCATAATCATATCTGTAACCTCAAAAGAGCCTTCTGGGTGCTTGGTAAAGAAACATTTGTGGAAGAAAACCAAAAGATGATCCCTAGCTAATGAGTGGACTTTGATTAATCCTGGAGTAGAATCATTTTAATGGTGGAAAGATGTTAGCAGAAGCTGCTTTCAGGTCTGAGCAACCGGGAAACAAAAGAACAGTCTTCCCCCAACAAATTGGCATGCCAATGTGGGGCTGACTGCATCGATGTTAAACCTGAGAAATCTTGAAAAGAAATTCTAGACACAAAAGAACAGAGTTAAGCATGGCTTCTTGATGGCTGTCAGTTTTGTTTTTTGGATGGGCTCTGTTTGCTGGCTTGTCATGGCTCCTTTAAGACAGGTAGGTCTTCCTGACTCAGCCTTGGCAAGGAAGGCTGTGTGACTTCTTCCTGTTTTGCCAGCACAAATGGTTCTGACTCTTTCAGGAGGTCTGGCTAAGGAGCATTTAAATGGGGTTTGTGAGTAGCATGTTACAAACTGCTGAATGGTGTGACATAAACCCACTATATACCTTTAACTGGGGCAGTGTGCATGGCTCACAGAGGTGAACAGCGTCTGCCATGTTGACCTGGGCTGAACCAAAAGGCAAAGCAGCCTTAGTTCTTGCCATATTGCTTAACATTTTAAGAAGTGCTCCTTGACAGAAAAAAAATCACAGATACACAATAGGACAGATACAGACATAAAAGACCTCTAAATGAGACACAGTATATCTAAAAAAAAATGTATGTAGCCTAGAAAGAGAAGAAAAAAGAGTATAGAGTGTTATAAAAAGAAGTAAAGTCTTTAAAGAAAGAGTAAAGGTAATATAAAAGAGTACAAACAGTCATAGATTAAAAGAGTAAAAAATATAAGCCATATAAAGATGGAATATACACAGACAGTCTGGACTATGTATATTATTATGTTTCCTTTGAATATTTTGACTGTGAATGAGCTAAGTACAGAGAGACATTTAATTGCATGTGCTGCTAAGATAAACATATATTATATAGAGAGAGACATATATATATATATATACAGACATATATATATAATGTCTGTATCTCGATTTCAAAATTTGAGTCTAAGAATATGTTACTTTGGAAAAGAGGTTCTGCTTATGTTACAACAGAAGATGTGAACCTGTGGATTCCTTCCAGAATAATGTGGTCTGATGAACCAAGACCCTCCCTAAAAGGTCTCTGTGAATCCCCAAAAAGAAAATACTTTGCCCAACAAAGAACAAGGAGCAGTTTGGAGAGAACTACACCCAAATTCTTTAAATGATTGTTCGTAAATGTTTGTTTACATTTAAAGGGGGTATGCTATAGAGATTTGCATTGGTATGAATCTTGGTCTATTGATACAAATTTTAGGTTGTATATTTCTGCTCTTGATTAAGGTATTGTGTTTGTGCAGCTCATTTAAAAATGTAATGTATAATTATGAAGTGTAGATTAATAGACAGGAATCTACAATAGTCAAGATTGTAGTCATGTTGGTTAGGTTTTCTATAGAAATATATTTCAGATGGATGGTTATTCTTCAAACCTTTCAAAGACTAACAGAATATTGACATAAAATGTTTTAAGAACTTAGACTTTTCATGACAATGAGACACATTTGCTCCTGGTACCACCGATCTATTCCTGAGAGATGTTGAGCACCGAAGACACCCAGTTGGAGCCTGTTTTCTTCTTGGCAAACTGGCCGTTGGTCAAAGAACTGCCCATACCTCGACAACTGACAAAATGCATGGTGTCTGGACAGAACAAGCAGGATACAAGAAAAAGGACAGACAAATCTTGCCAAGACAGGGTAAGAGAGTTTTGCAAAATTTTCTGCCTCTGAAAATGTTCTGTCAGTTACTCTAGGTCTTAGCCAAATTTGGTTGCTCCAATGTTGCAAATGAGACTTTGTTACACATTTTGGAAGTTGCCTGATTGTACTTCCTGTTTGCTCAAGCAATATTTCCTTTCTTAGTTCTTCAATGGTGTTGAAGACTAGATAATTGTAGTTACTTTTCTCTCATGACTTGGCTAAGTTAATTCTAATACAAGACTCAGACACCTTAGGATAGGATAATTATTAAAACATTTATCATATGCTTCTTTCTTGATATTGATTATGCTGGTTGTAAATCTATTTTTTATACTTGATATTTGTTCTTATTGTATATAGTTTTGTATTAGGTGTAGAACTCTCTTATTTAAACAAAAGGGAAGGTGCTGTAGGAACTCCTTCACCAAGTAGTCTTTAAGATATCAGCCCACTTGCGTGTGGCCTCTTCTACTAAAAATGCTGAGGTAAAGCATTTGCTCACTATGTCTTCTGGCTGCTGGAGTTAGTTCCTGTTCTCCATTTGTGCAGAGGACTATGATCTGTGAGTCTACTCCTAAATAAATAACCCTTTATTATACTCAGGTCAGAGCTAGTTTCCATCTTCAGAGAGGCAGAATAAAATGTCAGCACTGATGGGGACGTGAGAAAGATGTAGAATAAGGGAGAATACACAGAGGTATTTATATCAACTGAGTGATAGCAAGGTGATTCAGGGCAACCTAATTGTCACAATCTGCTGCAAAGAGAAATTTCCTTGATGAAGGGTGAGGACTACACTTCTCTGTGGTTATAAGAACAAATGGTTATAAATTGTTGTTAGGGCGTATGTTGATTTACTAAATTAGTGGTGTAAGATTCTCTTCCAATAATCATGACTTGATTAGCACTGAGTAGTTACCTAGCTTTCCAGTCCCATGACAGAAAACATGACCAATCAAAATGCAGGTTGTGGAACAAAGGACACAACTACCAAACCACTCCTACAACTAAGGTTTAGGGAATCATGTAATAGAGGATATGATCCCCTTGTAAAAGGCAGAGGATCAGGAGGTTTGCTATGAGATGGTCTCTTCTAGTAATGACAGAAGCTAACCCCATAAAGTCTCCTCAACATGACCGATCAAACATGAGTGCTAAATGTGCCAAAGAGGAAAGGGAAAATTCCTCAAGGCCACAAACCTACACAAAGAAATATAAACAACTTTGGGAAACTGGGAGCAAGATAGGTGGTCTTCCCTACATAAGAGCACTTACCAAATGGTCATCTCTGAAAACATACATACATACATAGCAGTATATGGACAGAATTAGTTATATTTAGGGATATATGTATATAAATACATGTAAATTTATGCAATAACAATTAATGAAAAAGAGTCAGGATTTTGAAGGTCAGTAGAGAGGGGCAAATGTAAAGGTCTTGAGGGATAAAGGGAAAGGGAGAAACATTGTAATTATACTATAATCTCAAAAATAAAATTTAAAAACTAAAAACATAAACAAATAATAGAATTTGCAATATAACTCAACTAGGAGAGTATTTCCCCAGCATACAAAAAATCCTGGGTTCAATTTCAGAATTTCATAGACTGGTCATGGTGATCCATGCCTATCTGCTCAGCACTCAGAAGGTAGAAGCAAGGAAATATGAAGTTTGATGACATCCTTGGCTACATAGTATGTTACATGCCAGACTGTAATAATTGGGACACTGTCTCAAATAAATAAGTAAATGAATAAATACAAAATAAACACACACACACACACACACACACACACAATTCAATATGAAGTCACTGTCAGTATAGAAGAAAATATAGGAAAAAAACACATTTGCAAAACTGTCTATATATTATTTTTAAAAAATCACCATTTTTACTTTTAATGTTACTAGGTTATT
This sequence comes from Ondatra zibethicus, assembly GCA_004026605.1. NCBI lineage: Eukaryota > Metazoa > Chordata > Mammalia > Rodentia > Cricetidae > Ondatra > Ondatra zibethicus. The sequence continues at coordinate 71,199 of PVIU01004156.1, forward strand.
TCTGTAAGATAAGGATTTAGGATCCTATCATATGGCTAAACCCCAAACTCTTGTACTTTCATTTCTTATCTACCATTTTATCTTCAGAATTAGAGGGGGAAAACCTCCAGTGTTCTTAAAATGAACTTCATGAATATTAGACAGCACCCTTATTGTCCAAGACGGCCAAAAAGTTCTTACTACCATTTTATCTAAAGCATTCTATAAGGGATTCTGGTTGAAACAACAGGAGAAGTATCACAGAGAAAATATTTCAGTGATCACAGAATACACTCATCAGATTTTCATTTTTTTTAGGTTTCTTTTAAAATCATGACATCTCAGGGTAGAAGCTCTGTCAGCACCAAGGGATGAGTCTTAATCCCCAATATAAGTGCTACTTTAATTCATAATTGTTTCCCCTTCTCATTGCACTGAATTTTTCATAACTCCTGTATCCTACACTCTAGAAAATCCAAGTTTTCTCTTCCCACTTAATAAAAATATTGCCAACTATTTTTAGAGGCTATATATAATACTGGAAAGTTAATTTACATATACATCTGCATATGTATATTCATGTGTATTTTTACATGCTGAATAATAAATAGAAGTCATAAAAATGATGTGTTTATCAGTGCTTATTTTTGCATCATTTATATTCCTATTTTGTTTATACAAGTTTATTTATCTAGATCAAAAGGAAATAAGATATTTTTACGGGCTTCATCCCCCAAAAATTGATGACATCCCTTCATAATAAGTTACAAAAGTTTTAACAGTAACGAAAATGGTGGCACAACTTGTAACATGGAAGTGTCTAAGGCAAGAGGATCATGAATTCCGGACCAGTTTGGGCCAAATAATGTGATACTGTTTCAAAAAACAGTTTTATCATGTATATTAATGTCTTATTTTATTTAGTTTTGGATTTAGGTTGTCTACTGCAGTTATATTTATGTTGATAAAAGGAGAGAGAATAATTGCTACTGGAAACTATAGGAAACAGAAGCCAATTAGCCAAAGGACATATTAAGATTTAGCCATGTACAATTAATTTCACGGGACCTAGGTCTCTACCTGTCATTGATAATGCATCATCATGTATGTAAAATATATGAAAAGACATATTTATTACTACAAGCCATAGTAAAAAATATTAAAATGTGATTAACATAGAAGTCAAGCTGCACTACAGAGCCTGGCCTTTCTTTTGGAAATAAGCAGCAGGGTATTCTTTGTCTAAGAATCCCCAACTTACATTTTGATTGCTTTCTAACTCAAATTCCAAAACAAGCTCAAATTAATAGCAATATCCATGAGATGTGCTATCACTCTTGGGTCATATATTTGAATGCTTGCTAGAAGGTTGACAGAACTTTTGGGGAAGGATTAGGAGGTATGGTTTTGAGCCAGAAGGTATATCACCAGTGGTGATTTTGAAGATTTCAAAGGCCACACCATTCCCAGTTAGATTTCTGGCTATCTGCCTCTTGCTTGAGGATCAGACATAAGTTCTGAACTATTTATACAGCACCATGGCTGCCTGCTGTCATGCTCATCATAATGGTTATGGGCTCTCTGGAACAGTAAGCTGCAAACTGAATTCTTTCTCCATAAGTTGCTTTGATCATGGGTCTTTTTACAGCAATAAGAAATAAACTAAAATATTTAGCTGGAGGATGCTGGAACTGAATAATCTGGTTCAAATTTTGGCCCCACCTTTAAATATTGCTCCCTCAAGCAATACTGAATTCCCCTAAGATGTTTCTTCTTCCTCCACTGCAAATCACTGACAGTAATCCTAAATTACAAGAATTATGGTAACAGTTATAAAAATAACTTATTATATGCATAATACAGTCTCTACAAAGTAAACTATAATAATTTTTATGGTGATTATTTTATGTTTACAGCCATATTTAAAATAAATACAAATGTTTGTGCTATATCTGTGTTTCTGATAGCACGACATAAAATGTATATGGTTTATGTGTGTGTGGTGTAGGAGGTTCTTCTGTCTATGTGTTGCTTTTTTTGGTTGAATAAAGAAACTGCCTTGGCTTTTTGATGGGGCAGAACTTAGACAGGCAGGGAAGATAGAACAGAATGCTGGGAAGAAGGCAGAGAGAGAGCCGCCATGGAGTCACCAGAGTCAGACATGCTAAATCTTTCCCGGTAAGACACGACCTTGTGGTAAACACAGATTAACAGAAATGGGTTACGTCAATATGTGAGAGTTGGCCAAGAAGAGGCTAGATATAATGGGCCTGACAGTAATTTAATTAATACAATTTCTGTGTGGTTATGTTGGGGGTTAAGCTAGCTGGGCAGCAAGACAGCCCGCTTGCTCCTTCTACAACATGTGTGTGTTGTGTGTGTGTGTGTATGCATTATTTGATTCTCCCTCTGGAAGCAGCATAGGACATGGATTTAAGATCAGTGGGGAGACAGTGGATGATTTGCTTTAATCAAGAACAGATGAACAGAATTATAAAATGCTATTTGAGTATCATCATCAGACATTTCCCCTTAGTGATTATGATTTTTATACTCCTAGACAGAATACATCTCTTCTACTATTGTTATCTAAGATGTCTAACTCATTTTTATTAGCATAAATTTTATTGATTCCTTGGGAATTTCCCATCTTGCACCCCAAATCTCAGTCCTTTCCCAGTCCTTCTGTATCCACTCCTCACCTCCAGAGTAACCCCAAAGAAAACTTAAAAGTATTAATTAAAAACAAAGCAATCAAAAGATTCACTTAACTCCTCCATTATTTTCACCTCTCCAATACTTCCTCAATTGTTTTAGTGGCATTGGGAGTTGCAGTGTGTCATGGAGTACACCCGTTTCTTTACTCAGGTTTACTTACAAATGTTCATTGCAATGAGCTGTTGGTCTGGCTCAAGGCATCTGGCTTCTAGTATATCATCAATACTGGACACTCACCAAAACTCCTGTTGGATATCCTGTTTCTCAAGTCATGAAAATTATGTGGTTATGATTTTGCAGGACCAGTACCTCCTGCATATCATAGATAGGGTAGATGTTCAGGTGGACCAACTCAAAGGTGGGCCTGGGGGGTAGTGGACTTGGTCAATCCTGGCTGCTACCTCTCTCTGGCCAGGGGTAGAGCCAGCTCTTCTGTGACAGTGAACAGTGAGGGGGCATGGCCAGCTCTACCAAAATCAGCAAAGGGTAGTGCAGGTTTAACCCAACCCTCAAATTTCAACACGCATGTGTTGTGAAGAGCTTGGGGTCCCTTTGTTCTGTCCCAACCAGCTAGCTTACACCCGAAATAATCACACAGATATTGTATTAATTGCATCACTGCCTGTCCCATTATTTCTAGCCTCTTATTGGCTAACTCTCACATATTGATTAACCCATTTCTATTAAATCTGTATATCACCACGTGACTGTGGCTTACAGGCAAGATTCTAACCTATGTCCGTCTCAGGCAGGATATTAATGGCATCTGCCACATTGCCTTCTTCCCAGCATTCAGTTCGGTCTACTCCACCTATCTAAGTTCTGCCTGATCAAAAGTTTCTTTATTAAACCAATGAAAGCAACACATAGACAGAAGAACCTCCTATACCATTTCCCCTTTTTCTGTTTAAACAAAAAGGAAGGCTTTAACTTTAACATAGTAAAATTACATATAACAAAACAGTTATCAAGCAAAAAATATAATTACAATATTTATGTCTACTTTATCTTTTATTATAACAATGGAAAATATAATTATAACTATCCATTGTTTAACTCCATCAAAGATTCCAGAAGGATATAATATTACCTAAGTACACAGGAAGTGCATTGTAAGCAACTTCCAAAACTCTAGAAATGACAGAGACATCTCGCTTCCTGGACAGTCACCCAAAGTTCTTCTGTACCATTGGGGCATCCATCTTCAGCCTACAGGCCCGTAGTATCCAGCAGACTTTTCCATGAATCAGGAAATTTCGAAGACAGTTCAGTCATTTTCTTCTGTATCCTGCAAAATGTCTCGCAGACTCTTTTATGAATCAGGAACCCTGAAGGATCATCTCAACTTTAGGCAAGTTCAGCAGTCTTCTCTCTGCGAGTTCTTCATGTCCAGTTTATGGATCAGTCCAGGCAAGAGCAGTTTCTTGCCCAAATGGCTAACCAACTCCATAAGGAGCCTCTTTGATGCCCATCTGCCTCTTGAATTAGATTGGTGCAGCCAGGAACAGACATGTCTCATTGTTATAAAAGCCTGAAGTTATTAAAACATCTTAAATACCATATTCTGTAGTCTTTGAAAGATATGAAGAATGCCTATTTAACTGAAATATATCTCTCTATATATTTAGAAAGTCTAACATGACTACAAGCTTGACTATTATCGATGATTATCCATTAACAACTTATATTTCCTAATTATACATTACATTTTTAAATGAACTACACAATCACAATACCTTAATCAATATCAGAAAACATATAAGAAAATTGACCTCAAACTTGTATCAATAAATCAAGATTTATACTATATCCCTCTTTAAATGTAAAAGAACATTTATAAACAATATTTGGGAATATGGGCACAATTATTTTTCTCCAAATTGCTTTGTGCTGAATGGAGGCACTGTTAATTAAGTCTTCTATGGTATATCCTATGTGCTAGGTTCATCTCAGTCACCAGTTGAGTGAAGTAATTTTTTTGAAGGTGTTTACAGTGACCTTTTAGGAGGGTGTTTCTATCAAACCATATTAGTCTAGAAGCAATTTACAGGGTCTCATCTTCTGTGAAAACAAAAGAAGAACCTCTTTTCCAAAGCATCATATTTTTAGACCAAAATTTTGAAGTCAAGATACCTTTATGATATACATGCTGGATTAGCTTAGCAGCACATACAATGAAAGGTCCCTCTGTACTTAGCTTCTTCATAGTCAAACTATTTAAAGAAAACACAATAATACACATAATCTAGACTCTGTGAATTTTCCATTTTTACGTGTCTTTTTTAATTTTTTTTTAATCTATGACTATCTGTACTCTGTTTCTTTAAAGACTTTACCCTTTTTTAAAGCATTAACTTTATTTTATGAGTTTTTATACTTTTTTTTCTCTCCAAAGCTTATGTACTTTATCTAACACTATGACCCATTTAGAGGTCTTTTATGTCTGAATCTGTCCTATTGTATTGTCTTTAATTCTCTACTGTCTTGAAGAGCTTTTAAAATGTTAAGCAGCTTGATTGCAGTTGCTCTGGATGTTGGCTCCATCTCTGTCCAATTTTAAAATGGTGGATGTACCATTTCTGTTAGCTCTGGGACCGCTAGGTAGGAGCCGCATTCAGCACTTTAACTCTGAGAATGAGAGTGCAGCACATAAACTCTTTTTATTTGAGTTACAGCCAAATCTGCCATGCAGAGCACTGCGTAGCCTGGAAACATCTCTGTGTATGGCAGTGGGAATCTGCCATGCTGTCTCACCTGTGTAACCCTGATCCCAGACAGGAAGAGCTGAGCCACAGGCATGATCTCAGATACTTTCTTCCTGATCCCTAGTGGGCATACAAACATCTGGTCCCATAAAAGCCATTGAAATGCTTCACAGCCTGAGTTTGCGCTGGTGGCACAGCCCAGGAAGCCCTGTTTTAAAACCACACAGCTTTCTTTCTTTTTTTTTTTTTTTTGATATCGCTGCTGAGTCAGGACAAACTTTCTGTGGCACACCGCCAGCATACAGCAAAACTCTATTAAACTCTGTATTCTTTTTGAAGCTCTCTCCGAGTTTATGTGGAGTCAGTCAACCGCATTGAGGCGCCATTCTGTTGTGAAGAGCGCGGGGCCACTTCGTTCCGTCCCGCCCAGCTAGCTTACACCTGAAATAATCACACAGGTATTGTACTAATTAAATCACTGCCTGGCCCATTATTTCTAGCCTCTTATTGGCTAACTCTCACACACATGGTTCCTATGCCCCTCTGTGGTAACATGGACCACAGATATTATCTTGATCCCCAGTTACAGCAGGATCATGAACTAGATATGACCTTCAGCAACAGACTGGGCCTGGGCATACCATGTCCTCAGTGGCAGCAAAGGCCACTTAGATCAGTATGTGTTTATGTGCCACATAAACACAGGTGGTGGGATTAGACCTTGGGCATCTGTGTGGGCTTTTATGTCAACATGGCTCCAGCTGGCAACATAGGCAACTCAGATCAGCAGGGCCCCAATGACAGTGTGACCCTCAGACACCAACATAGATTTGGGTGTTATGCCAGACCCCAGGAATCCACATTGCCTTAGATGGTAACAGCAATCATGGACATCAACAGAGACCCTGGCTGTGATAGGGCCACAGGTGACAGCATGGATTGTTCATGTCAGCTTGGCCCCAGGGGAAGCATGGTTCTCAGACATCAACATGGACTCAGGTTGATGTTTAGACCCCTGGTATCTGCTCCGTCTTCAGTTGTAACTTAAGCCATGGATATCACCATAGGCTCTGGGTGCTGTAGGGCCATGGACCCAGACCCTTAGCAACATTCCAAGCCCAGACTTCATCAAGGCTCTGGGTGGCAGCTCAGGCTACTCACTTTGGCATGGCCCTGGGTACAGCATGGCCTTAAGAGAGCAACATGGCCACCTGTGGCAGCCCAAATCCAGACTGCAGGTATCCATGTGGCTTTTGGTGGCAAATGAGCCATGGACATCAACACAGACTCTAGCTGAGGAAGGACGACAAGATGTCTAATTCTTAACTCAGAAATTATTTGTTATACATGTAACCAAAATAATAAAATACTACAATGAGAAAGTTTCACATCAAAATTTCATGTGAAACATAATTCTCATTAAAGCTTAATTAAGACATGGGTCTTTAGGAATATGATTAAGCCCAATGGACTTTCTACCTACAAGAACTAATTAATACAGTATAAAAGAGCTAAAGGCAATAGGGTAGAGTCCTCCACCCAAAACTTTACATCCTTCCATCTCTTTTGGCACATCATGACACACTAGCTCTCTCTGACTTGAGTTTCCATAAAGGGGTTTTCCTATATGGTAAACATTTTCATACTATGTTGGAGTGATAGATACTTTTAATTGTCAGGCTGATTGATAAGACCACTACGATGATGAATAATGATGGATTATACAGGGGTTGGTATACACTTTTTTTATCCTCACCAGGTCACACAGAAAAGTAAAAGAAATTTAGAAAAAAATATGTGGGGAAAAAATATTAAAGTCACCACAATTTGCTATAAATAACTATAAGATTTAATAAAAAATAATCTGCAAGATAAATTTAAAAGCAATGCTTAATATTTAGAATAATGATGCTCCAAATTATATATACACAGTGTTGTAATTATGATATTATAAAGGATATGCCATGCACATTCTGCAGCTGGATGATTTGAACAGATGCCACTTATGAAAACTCTATATTTTATTATTGCTACAAGACTGATAGTAAAAAATTAATTTTTATAAGAACACAAGATATTAGATTCCCAGACCCTGCAAAGGCCCTATACATCAATAGATTTAAAATAGGTTCAGGGAAATTGGCTCAAGAGCTATGGACAAGGAGGAGATGGAAGACATCTCAGGCCTGATCTCTTAACTATGATTTAATCTATCTTATCTAGAGGGATCCTTTATTATTCCCTTTTCAAGGGAAATCTCTCTTCACAAACCAATATTTTATAAAACTAATACCAAAAATAAGTATTGTAACTTGAGGGCTTTATATATATATTTGTATATATGCATATCATAAATATGTATATATATTTAGACAAGCATTTGTTTGGTGCCTAATACACACAATCACAGGTTCCTAATCTTCTCAGAGCTAAGAATCTAGAAGATAACTGTAAAATTTTTAGATGTATGATAAGTATGACAAGTACAGAAAATAAACTGCCCCAAATCTGCTACCATTAGTTTAGTAAGAGCTTACAAAGTCAGGGTGGGTAGTGAGTAAAACAAAGTCAAAGTCGCAGAGACACAGAAATTCCTGCTGTAAGGAAATCACTTCCTAGTCCCAAGGATAGCAAACTTCTTTTGAATTCCTCTAATGTTTGCAGTGAGAAGTACAAAGTGAAGCCTGCCTGCTATATTTTCACTACCCTATCCTTTCTGAAAAACAATAACAAAATCCTTCTGTAACATTTAAAGATCTTTTATTAAAAACTGACAGAAAAGCAATAGATGTTAGATGTCTAAGTCATTGCTCATGGACTATGTACTAGTTCCAAAAGGACTAACCAAGATTATCCCCATTCCCAGCAGTGGAACAGTGACCCAAGAGCAAAACCTTCTTGGAGAAAAGCTATGTCTTTTCATAAGTTCTTAAATAAAGAATTCCTACAGCAGAATTTCCTAGTGTGGTACAGATATAGATCCCTTAAGCTAATATGGAGAACTTGTTTCAAATCCATGGTTATTGATAGCACCACAGACCTACAGAGTTGAGAATCTGTAAACTCGGGGATCATGTGTGAATCTTTCCTTCACTATATTTCAGAAATTTAAGTTACAGAAAGTAGGGAGTGGCCAGCCAGTCTCACAATATTTCTGGCTATCTACGAAGAGACAATAGAAATAAGCTCCATTGGGAAAAAAAAATAAAAGCAAAGGCAATGGGTAAAGCTTACTTGGTAGACTACATAACTAGCATGTATGAAGCCATGAGTATGATCCCCACCACATAAACCGGGTACAGTGGCACACACCAGTAATTCTAGCACTTAGGAGGCAGAAACAAGAGGATCAGTAATACAAGGCCACACTCAGCTACACAGCCAGTTCAAAGCCAGCTGCGGACTCATATAATTCTGTCTCAAAAATAATCAAACAGAAACACAAAGAAAAAATCCAGGCAATTCACTACTGTACCATTAAACAAATCTTTGTGCTTTCTACACATATTAGTACACTGTGATAAACAAAATCAAGGTAAGTGTTCCCTTGATAGAAAACACTCCTCTTTTCCCTTGTCACAGAAGCCACAGGCTATAATAAAGTCAAGCAAAGAATAGATTTCAGCTAAAACCTCAGTTACTTTGGATGAATTCAAAGGCTCCACAAGGTGCCTTGTGTGTGTTCCCAAAAATTTCCTATGTGGCCACATCTGCAGTATTAATGGTACAACTGTTTCTGCAGGGAGCCGCAGGCAAAACGCCATTACAAGATGGCGATTTCACCCTGGCAGTTCAGAGGTAAACAATTCCATATTTGGCAATGCTCCAGGACTGAGTGTCCAGGCGCTTCCCGAATGCGTTTCAACCTTGGGGGTCCCTATCCAATCCTGAGGGTCCTGATGTCCACAGGCTTATCTGCAGCCAATTGAGGTTCGAACCGTGTCTTTTTTCCCTATATAAGCAGCCTCCATTTGGAGCTCGTCCCTTCCGCATCCCCTTCGTCCCTTTGTCCCCTTCGCCTCTCACTTCTGCACTCCCTACCTTTTGCTTTCCCTCCCTCTTTTCCCCGTAAAACTTTCAACCGAGAGGCTCTCTAATAAAGCGTGATACGGGAAGAATCCTGAGTGTGGTTGTATTCCTGCTGGTCGGGGGTCGACTAGATGTTTCAATACCATCACTTATTTACCAAACATTTATGTAACCCCACTACTGATAGAGACAAACATAAGGATCATTGTGCTTTTCTAGTTCTCCTTCTGAAAACCTGGGAGATTAATTCGGTCCACTTTTATGCTTCAAGTTCTAATAGTCACAAACAGTCAGTTTCTGTCTGTCTTCTGTCTGTCTCTGTTTGTCTCTGCCTCCACTCACCCATTCCAATACAATCACATCTGCTAGGGTGGCACTCCTAACCTTCATGCTGTACCTCATGACTTCTGAGATTAGAGGTATGTGCTATCTTTTGGAACTGAGAAATATGTTCTCTAACAAGAACTGTGTTGTGTGGATCTGAAGCTTTAAACAGATCCACTTTTTATACTTGCTTACTTGCCACAGATTGAAGTGGTGTGATTCTCATTTTCTGGCATGTTCCTGTTCAAAGAAATCGGTTGTATTCTTCATGATAGTATTGAGGACATTTGAAAGATGCCCACTGAAAATGTGACCATCTTTTCTTACAATGGTCTTTAAATATGAAAGATCTTCTTTAGGGATAAACTCCCTAAATTCCCTTTCTCAAATTCTGAAATAAAAATTTCATCACCATGTTTTGCTTTCAATTATGGGAAGTTATTTAATTTTGTACTAAGTACTCACAATTTTCAGTGGGTATTTCTTGACTGAGTTGTTAATTACTAAAGCTTTGCTTTATAAGTAATTAAACAAACCCAAAACTTTCAATAGCTTTTCAAATGGATTTTTGTAATATGGTAAGTAAATCAACCAATGTTTCGTGATATTCTGGAGAGTTTGGGGCACATTTCCATTGTGCTAAGTAATCAGGACTCCCTTAGTTTCACAAGTAACTCAAGACTTTGATAGTCTACATACCATGATCCCAGATCAGAGCCACATTTAAAGCAAAAGGATAGGAGCAAGGAAAAAGAACAACTGCAACTATCATTAGAGTCGGTTGGAACACAGTGTGAGGAACAGAAACCTGAAAATTTCCTTTAGGTTTCTTTCCTAGAACTAACTTTCCCCAAGTCTCTTATGGGCCCCTTTGCATGGTTTCATAGCTAGGACTTGCAGTCACAGCAGCACATGTGGGAGCAGGAGAGAAATCAGGGCTTTGGTGCTCTGAGTAAATTGTTCTCCACTGTATGAATGAGAGAAAACAGACTGCAGCAGAGAAGAGCATTGTAAATAACTTTAAGTGTGCAATAGCACATAACATCGATTTGACTGACCTGGTAACTTGGCATCAGCCCAAGTAATCATTCCCTAAGCAGGATTTATATCCTGTGTTGTCAAAAACCAGTCCAAATGCACATTAAGATGCTGCCTTGTTAGTCTTTTCAATTAGAAAATACTGTAGGATTACCTTGCTGTAAAAATCAACCCCCATATGTTTCTCCTGTAAAGTTAGTAATTCCCAATGGTATTGAGAAATAATTTATGTTTCACATTTATTTAAATATTCAGTTGGATCTTTTTTAAGGTATGTGCGCAGATTTATTTGAAAAGTATCTGAGGACTATGATACATATTTATGATTACAAATATAGGAATTAAACACAAAAACTTCCATTTTTAGCTTTGGATGTATCCTTCATCTGTATCTAAAATAATTCCTGGGATTTAAATGAAATTGTCAAGGCAATTAAAATTGTTTAAGTGTTCCTTTCTTTCTGGGTTAAGTGGCAACACTGAGATCCACACTTAAAAACATAAAACAAAGAAACAAAAATATCCACTGTTAATGTTGTGTCTTCATATTACGAGGATAAATGCCAAGGAACATATCAGAGTTAGTGATGAGCCTTCCTGCAAGGACTTCAAAGTTTATGGCTTCATATGAGACTGACAAGCTTTGGGATTACAGTTGGATTTCCAGGCATCAAAGCTTGCACAATTAGACATTGTTGTATTTTTCTTTTCATTTTGTAACAACATATTTTCTGATCATGAGGTATAAACTTAGCTTTAATTTGGGGAATAGAGACGCCTGTCAAGGACTAATATAAACTTCTTATCTGTTGTATGTCTTTTCGTGCTTATACCCTGCTAAAGCTGTACAAGACATATGGGGATAACCCCTATAGAAATTTTCATCTAATGTATACAAACTAAATCTATACAAGTTCTATTAGTCTATTGTAAAAAGGGTGCTTGTTTGTTCCCAGCTGCCCAGACTCCTGAAATAATCACAGAAACTATATTACATAAATACTGCTTGGCCAATGACTCTAGCATATTTCTAGCAAGCTCTTACATATTAAATTAACCAATTTCTATTATTTTATATTTTATCACAAGGCTTGTGGCCTACCTAGCGGCTTGTGTCTTTCTCCTCTGGTGGCTCCATGGCATCTCACTGACCCTGCCTTCTTTCTCCCATTCAGTATAGTTTTCCCCACCTACCTCTATTCTGCCCTGTGCAGGCCTAAGACAGTTTCTTTATTTACCAGTGGTATTCACAGCATAGAGAGGGGAATCCCTCATCAGTTTATGGAAGAGACAGATTTCTGGATTCTAACCCGTGGATTTTATTTTTAATCACTCCCTGACTTTTCTTTGAAAACCGGCTTACAAACTAGGCTCCTTTATGTTTCTCTCCATCTTATTTTGTCAATTTTGGTTTGGCAAACTTACATCTTTCTTCAACTTTTATTCTCTTTTTGAGAATAGGTACATTTTATAATCAGGACAGCAAGAGGAGAAATTTGGTAGTGTACCTAAATGGTGAAAGGCATTGAAATGTAAGTTAGAAAGAGATTATTCTGTTATCACAAACGTGTTGAACTGTCTCACTAATCCTCCAATAGCAGCACCCTAAGTTGTCCTTTCTCCGCCACAGTTTTCTATGTAGCTGTCAACTAATGTAAGACTAGAAAAAGTGATGAAATTCCCAGGGAAAGAAGGGCAAATGACTCACACAGGGCACAGCCATAGAGGGCAATGTGAACTCTACTGACTAAGAGAATAGAAGTGAGGACATCCCAGAGCAGTGAGATGTTACCCAAAACTCTAGACTGTCCAGATACTTATTGTATGGAAGTGTTTCAGTCTGATGAGCACCTGGCTTAGAGTAAGATGCTTAAAAATGAATGACTATTTTGGTTTATCAATTGTTGGGATCCATCCAGGGTCTCAGATCAGCATATGACCCCAATGGGTTTCCTCAGAGCAAAGCATCCATGGAAATGGACTCTCTTGAGGATCAGTAGCCCATGGGACAGCATAGAAATTTGCAAAATTTGTGCAGCTTGCAGGTTCTTTTCTTTCTCATTATATTGGTGATTCGTTGGGCAGGTTTTAGATTTACTTTGTCAGTCATACATACAATAACTGCAATTTTCCCTGGAAATTCTTCCCTTCCTCAACTATTTTCCCCTAAGTTTCAGTAGGGGACTAATGTTTCTCAAATCTCTTATCTGGAATTACTAACTACAACTCCTAATCCTGGGAACTTTTCTGACTCAATAGAGACGTTTAGGTACAGGTGAGAGAACAACACTTGGACCATTAACTGTGTCTCACAATTCTCTGGAAGGGGCAGTAAGGCATGTAGACACAGAACAGTGTCAACTGTTGAGAGTGTTCCCTCGACACCAAGTATATAGAACCAATGACATGATCTACTATGATCCAATGGGGAAAATGCAATATAAAATACGGGATGGAGAGATCCATCTTTACCATATATAGGAGCTTATATTGGTGGAAGAAGTATGGTATAGTGGATGGAAAAAGAGTGCCTTATCAGAGTCTGCATTTTACAGAGAGATTGAGACATGGGACTCTCTTGTAGAAAAGGGAACTGTATAAAATCATTCTTGTAGACATTAAAGAATTGATTGGGTTTAAGTATTGTACATTAAGGCACTGTACCCATGTCTATTACTTTTTAACTTTGTAACCATAAGTAGCTTCCAGATGACACAAGTGCTGCAAGAACAAGATATGTCTGGCTTGCTATTTAGTTAAGCCTGCAAAAATGTCGAACTCTATATCTAGAATAAGATTATGTAGCGGGTGGGAAAGTGTAATGGGGAATGATGAGATTTCATAATAATTATGATGTGTTCATTAAAATATGATGCAGTTCTTAAAGGTCAAAAATAGGAGTCAATAATAAAGCTGTTCATGTAACCCTGGTAAGAAAAAAATCTGTTTAAGTGTAAATAAAGATGGCTTGAGCTATTCGGGGCCACTTGCGTGCAATCCATTTGGTGGTCAAATTTTTTCCTGGTGCTAATGCCCCTTCCCTGCCTAAGAACCTGATATCAGGCTGGACCCCAGCAATTAATGAGAAGGATTTATTCTAAGTTGAGCACAAATATCTTGTACTAACTTGGAAGTCAGCAGAATTTTCTAAACTGTAAAATAAAAAAAATCAACTAGCTTAAATGCTAAATTAAATGTTCCAATTATAGTTTGAATATAGAGAAAGAGAATATTAGTGGAAGTTGACTCGGTGTTAAAAATGGGTCTTAGGTACCAACAAAATTATTAGATAATCCAAAGTATCTCAACATGGAAAAAGTTTTACTTTAACAGAAGGGTAAATAGCCACATCAAAACAAGCAGGCAAGCACACTGGGGTCCCATTTGGTTTTTATTCCTAACACTGAGGCACAAAAGGTCCTGTGGCTCACTCTGAGTGGTCAAAGCTTAGCTTCTCATTCTTTCATAATTGGAAATTCAAAGCAGTACAGCTGATAAACAAAGAGCAACTATTCAGAAGAGGATGCTATGCTCAACATATATTTTGATTTCAAGAAATTCTGGCCTTAAAGGAATGTGAATTTGTGCCAACCAACTTTTTTTTGGTTTGTTTAGAGACAGGGTTTCTCTGTGTAATAGCTCTGGTAGTCCTGGAACTCACTTTGTACAACAGACTGGACTTCAACTCACAGTGCTAGTATTAAAGATGTGTGCCATCACCACCTGGTTAATTTTATTTTTAATGAGTTTTGCCTTAGCTAACTCTTTGATAGAAAAAACAACATATTTCTAAAAGAGTGAGCTACAGAAATGATGTCAGTATCAACTTGTATCAAGATCACAAAATGGCTTACAGGGTAAGTAAAACATCACAAAATTGGCTTACAGGGTAAGTAAAACATCACAAAATTGTATCTTCTACCTCCAAATGGAGTATGTTATATGACTTCGTCATTATTTTAAAAAGGGGGGGGGCTGTTGACCTTCATTGCACAGCTAGGACTCAGAGTAGAATACTCATAGGAAGGGCTGTTGAGTTTCAAGTCAAAGGTCAGAAATTGCCATAGAGCCATGACAGAACAGTGTAGATATGGAAAGGTAGAACTCATATCTTATGATAAGCCAAGGAATTCAAAGATGAGAGTCATGTTTAATAGAAAGAAGGAATAGAGATAACTATGGTTAATTAAAGGTTAGTTTCATAGTGGTGATTTCTGGACCAATAGCATGCTTGCAAGAGAGAATGGATACCTAGAAATGCACAGAACATCTTGGCTTGGGATGTTTCAGTGGCCCCTCTAGAAATGTAGCTGTAGTTTATAACTCACATTGCATGCTTCTGAAAAAAGTGCAACTAGGCCAGAGAAGGAAGCAACATTGGAAGAGTTGATGCAGTTTCCTCTTTTATTCGATCTACACATAAAAGCTGTGAGACGGGGAGAAGACCATTCTTCTTTCTCGGGTGAGGAAGGGTGCAGACAGCACTCAACCCAGGGCTTTATTTAGAGCTCAAGCTAAGGCAAAGCATGGCATCCTGTGATCAGCTTAGGAAATAAGCACAAGCATCGCAGGAAGCCAAAGCTGCTGTCAATCGCCCTCCTCCCCCTCAGCCGTGGATATATTTAAACCAAGTAATAACGAAACAAACTGGCAGCTGGCACTTTCACAGTGCCAACTTGAAACTCCTCACAAGGAAACTTTATTTCTAGACAGAGTTTTGATTTCTCTTTTGAAAATTTTCATTTGTTGTTTATTTTAAAGGTGCATTTCTAAGTAAAACATTGGAATGAGATGAACAAAATTGCTAACAAAATGTGACTTGTACAATTTGTAGGTTTTAAAATTTTCAAACTTCTGCTACACAGGCATCTACATGTGATCCATGGTATAACACAAGACCATCAATTCACAGATATTCGGACCACAGTTTCTCACATAGCCAGACTCTGAATCTTCAATGAATCTTCAATCAGCCAGTGAGAGCAGATGAAGAGCCCTATTTAAATTACTGGCCTGCTTATATATCACAGTCACTAAGTCCACATTGTCATCATACAGTCTGATGAACAACTATTTGCATTCTACAGGTTAGAAAACCAAGGCTTAAAAAAGTAATTTGCAGAGGGAAAGGCAGCTTTGCACGGCAGATTCCAGCCACACATCTTCTTGCCTCTTGCTCTAGCTCTTCTGGCCCCCTGACCACAGATGATGTGCTTCCCCCTGAGAATTTACTTTCTGTGCTTGTTTGGCTTGGGTTGTATTTAGCTTTAGGAAAAGGAAGCCTAAACTGATTGCTGCTTAGAACAGACACATCTCTCTAATTCTTTGAGAGCCAATGTGAAAAAGAACATGCTACATGGTACCAGATGTTTGAGTTCATGTGATCACATCTGTGCATATTCTGGTAGCTGTAAAGTTCCTGAGCATCTGAAACTACTCTCCATTCTTCATCTGTTGTATGAGAACTATGCCTAAATGTGGGTATTATAAAGCGAAGCACATAAACAAATAAATGAAAAAACTGGCTGGTATGCCTTTTTACCATCTAAATAAGAATACCAAAATTCAGCAACTCTAAATTCAGACATAGTGCAAATTCTGTAGAGAGTTTCATTACCTTGTATTCTCACTTCTAAAAACAATCCAGGGAAGAATTCTATTTCTCCTGAAACAGACTCTGGAGCAGAAGCTGCAGGGCATGATGCCTTCACTAATATCCGAGGAGAAATGATCCCGCTGGTGCTGCCAACATGTGCCAGTGTGTCTCAGCTTGCTCTCCCAGTAACAGGTGTTTGCAGGCTGGCAAAACGGAGAGTGAACCTCCTCCTCCCAATTTGCCTGTCTTTCACTTGTCAAGGGTTTTGACAGGCATTTTACAGTTCTCTGTCACACATTTTTCGGCATGGCTGAACAGTATGCTACTTAAAGCAATCGAAATCAAAGAACTCTGAGAATGGCCTCTCTGGATTTCTATTTGATGGCAAGCATGGGGTGTTGGTAGTCTTCCCCCTTTAAACATGCCCTCTTCACTCACTCTTCTGATGGGTGGACATTAAGTTCAAAAGTTTGTCCATTGGTAACTGGACTGTTCTGTTGATTTAGTGTCATCTTTGGTTTTAGTCCCTGTTTAAGGGATAAATTATTGCCTTCTTTGTTCCCAGAAATAATACATATAAATAATCCTTATCTACATCACTGTTCTATTTTAGTGTTCATGTCTCTGATTTTTAACCTCTCAGAAGAGCCCCTAAATGACACTCCAATACATTATAGTATTTATTGTTAGAACTAAATTTAGACATATAAAATATTTTATAAAGTAGCTTATGCTTTGCCAATTTCATGTTTGCATATAATATATTCGTGTCATCACTCATTACTCCATCCTTTCCCTAGTTTTGTCCACAAGTAAGGAGCATGAGTATCTCACCAGTGGCTACATCACTGCAGACAATGACTTTCTTTGCCCAGCAGCCCTCACTTTCCAGTGGCTATATCAGCAACGGAATGGTTATGGGCTCAGTCCCATGCAGGCTCTACAGAAGGAACTGCAGCTGCCGTGAGCACATGAGTGCCATGCCCATGCCACTCCCCTAAGCCAACATTTCACAGGCCTCCTTCCCAATCACTCAGCTTTTCTTTCACTTCTTCCCCAGGGATTTGTAAACCTTACTTATGTCTGTGTCTGTCTGTGTGTTGGGGGCGGGGTTACAGGTGAATTGTTTAAGTCTGAGCACTCAACAGTCACATGTTCTCAGTTCTTTGCCCAGCCATGAATCTCTGCACCAATTACCATGCACTGCTGAGAGAGACTGAGAACTTTTAATGAGTATATTACTCATTAAAAATCAGGCAACAAGCTACTCATGGCTTGGGCCCCACCGAAGTGCCAAAGCATGTGTATGGAGGTGGGGGTGGAGTTGTTCAGGAAAGCAAGACAAACAAAATGCTTAATTAACATGTAAAATCCTAGTTAGACGTTGGCTGGCACTAGCTAATGGGAACATTTCTTTCCTAGGATATGAGCATTTGTACTGATTTACATTTCAGTTTGTTTATAAGTGAGCTGAAGATGTTGAAGTTCTCTCAACCAAATGGTCTCCTAATAAAGGATTTTTAGCACTGGAATTTAATAATTCTTAAAGATTACATAATTAAATAAATAGTAATATAATATATTTCCATACCTGAAAATGGTGTTTCCTTGAAGTAAATGATGTTGGTTTTCTCCTAACTTTGCAAGCTTTCTGGTTAGTGGTCAACATAGTGATAAAGTCATTCTTGTCCTACACAACCACACATTATTGTTGAAATTCATATGGGTGTATTATCAAGTATCTTTAGGAAAAAGGAAAAATGTACATTTTCTCTGATCTGCTTTGCACACTCACTGGTAGCATATTTTCCTTCATTTAAACTTGTTATTCTAGTCATTGCTTACATAGCAAAAATAAAAATGTTTAAATCAATTTTCATTACTAAACTAGTATTATGCAGCTTAAATTGAACATAGGGTTCCTGGGAAATAAAAAGGGCCACCCTAAACATGGATGTTCAAATACCACACACTTACCTACCACTTCACCATTAATTCTAACTTCTCATATTGTTAAATGCCTGAGAAGTTCTGCAGGTCAAGATTATATAGCCATGTTTCATTTTCAGACTTTGATCAGCTCATAAAAGGGTCAAAAAAGACCAACTTCCTTCCCTAAAAAAGACTTTGGTTGGCCAAGTGCACTATTGAGTTCCTATGAAACATTGGTGTTTGCAGCTGCAGGATGACCAGAGTGGGTGATAGGTCAACAAGTGTCTCGTTTTTGATGGCAGTTTTCAGTGATAATTTTGAGTGCTACTTGAGGGATTTTTGTCTCTTGGTTTCTCATTGCTCTACCTGTCTCTGCAGCCAAGGAGCATGCCTCATTTTAAAACAAAGATTATAAGGAGAATCTTAATGATGAAAAGGAAATTAAACAATTATATCATCTGATAATCTAACTTTTATAGGATAAAATTTATGATCTAAAATTCTTTGTGACTTTCCCAAGAGCATATTATAGATGGATGATGCTCCATGGCTTCAATCCCATGATCCTTCCAACATATTTTACTGAGTATGCCGTTCAAAGGTAGGTAAGGTTCAGGTACAGATGAAGGTTAACTGAACTACAAATATGTGAGTTCCATTCTCAGGGCTTCTGATTTAGCAATACATATGACAAGAGTCTAAGAAATTACATTCCCCATGAGTTCTGTCTTAGGCAGTACTGACACTGCCTCATCCAAGCTCAAGAACCACTGAAATATACTAAAGTTACCAAAAGGAACAAATAATTTCTCTTTGTTTCCATTCATTTGTTCAGTCTTCTATTTACTCTCTCAAATATTTATTGAACACAACCTCCTTTCCTTACCTCTGAGATGGGAAACATGAAGATAACTCTAAATCAGTGCTCTTCAGGATTTCACAAGTGGGGAGGAGCAAATGCATAATCAAGCAGTTACCAGTCTTTTTAATACAATGATAAAAGTCAATGTAAAAATAATGGCTAAGTATTTTTAAAGCTAAGAGAAAAGACTCTTCAGAGAAGGTCTCATGAGAGAGGTGGTATTTGGGTGAGATATGAGTGGACAAGAGACTAATTTGGTGAAGTGGGATGTACTATCCTAAAAGAACAACCCATGCAAAAGTGTTCAGAGGATCCTTCTTTGCTAAGAAAGAGGATCAGGAAGACATTTGGAAACAAGCAGTTGAAGATAAAAAGATGTAGGGTGCATAAATGAAAGGCATTTTATACTTTACAAGTTTCTCTCAGATATTGAAGTCTTTTTTTGGATGATGTTATAGATATGTTCAATGAAATTTATATCTATGCTTCATTTTGCCTTTCTAATTCTCCTCAAGATGTCCCCCTCCCAACTTTCTAGAATTTTCCTTTGTTAACTCACTAAGAATAGTTAAAACTGCCCATAAGTATATGGGTTTGGAGCCATCCAGTGGAGCACGAGAAGCCCACCAATAGTCACTGCTCAACAAAGAGCAATTCCTCTTCCAGCAATTATCCACTGCCAATAAATTATCAGTAAGAGGTCTAATTTGCTCTGTTGTTCTGAGCCGGTGGCAGCTTAGTTTATCATGTTGTGAGAGTGCAGCTGCAGGGGAGGCCTGTTTCATCTCAGAGCCTAGGAACAGCATGATAGAAAAGATACTTATCCTATCCTTCCTTTTGAAAGAACTCTCTGCAATGACACCAACAGGCTCCACTGGAGACCAGTCCTGTAGCACACAAAACTTTAGGAGACATCAGGGATCCAAATTATATTAGATCCTATGAAAACCACCATGTCAATACTCTTAGTACCTCAGCCAAGTCACCAAGGAGTTATCATTGAGAACTCCCTTGGGCAGATGGCTTACTACTCCAGGACTCAGTGATCTCATCTGGAAACAGGGTAGCTAAATGGATAAAGTAAATCAGCTCATGGAAAACATTAACATAATGCTTTGCAAAACAAAAAAAATATTAAATCATCTACGAGGCAAAAAAAAATAAAATAAAATTTTTAATTCGACACTTCATAGTGTATAGAATGATTTTAAAAAAGAAACAGAAAAAGAAAGTTATCTAAGAGGCAGGTGTGGTGCACACACTTATAGTTCAAAACATGGAAGATAATGAGTTACAGGCTAGCGTGGGATATACAGTATGAGACACTTATTACAGAACAGCAATATACAATAAGGTAATAAGTAAATTTCACCCAAGGAAATTTATTGACCTAAGGAAAACAGGAGTAGATAAAAAACATAACTGTAAAGACAAATACACCACTGATCAAGACTGTTATCACTGTCACTACATCCTGATACTTAGAATGGGATAGGGATTTATTCTAGTATGCCACTCATTGTTAGGTAGGAGGCTAGCTCTTGAGGGACTGTTTAATAGGCCTTCCAAAAATAGAACAGCAAAAATAGGTAGACCTTGTCACAGCCCCAGAGAAGCATGCAAAGTATTATGGTTGGACTACCTGATGTATCCAAAACAGGATATGAATAACAAGGTGACAGTGGTTGAGGACAGCTAATCAGATCAGAGCAGTTTCAGCAATGGCCCCACCAGTAAGTAGAGCATGTGTAAAACAGTATTATTCTTTTGGGCAATGTTTCAACTTAAGAAGTACTTTAATGCCTACATCTATTTCTGCATCTTACATAAATCTACTTCCAATAAACTGAGCTTTGGGTAAAATGGGCTTCTAAGAAGAACATGTGTCTTCCCTGGAGGAGCATACCCTTCATGCCTGCTACAATTGGTGCTGTTGCTTCCCGAATTTGTTCTTCTTTATTTTTAAAAGATGTATTATTCTCGCTTCAGCACTTGTTTTATTTCCCAACTGTTTTTATTTGCTGCTGGGTCCTGATTGTATTCTTTTTGATAGCACAAGAACCCAGACTGCTGGTCAAGACCAAAAGAAATTGGAAATCTCTATGCAACATTATGACTTATAATACACAAATCACTTCTGATTCACTATATTCATTTTATTTTGCTGTGCAACAAACTTAGCAAATTAAACCAACTTATTGGTGTGGGAAAGATGACTCAGCCATTAAATGCACTGTGTGCTAGTCCAGAGGAATCCATTTTGATTCCTTGCACACACCTGGTGGCTTATGAAAATCCAGTTCCTAGGTATCTGATTTGCTCTTTTGTCCTCTGCAATCACCAGGCACACATGGTACACAGATCTATACACTAGCAAAACATCCATATACATTTAAGAAACAATTTATTGTTTCAGTTTTATAGCAAGACTTTGCTGAATCTCACAAAACTGAGACTAAGATTTAGGCTGAGCTGTGGTTCTTAGATCTCACAGGGTCCTCTTCCAAGTTGATTGTGACAGGAATTGAGATCTTGTAGTTATAGAATTGAAGTTATCACTTAGCTTCTACTGTCAACTAGAAATTACTCTTATCAACTTCACATTAAGTTCCATAATAGAAGTTCTCCACAGGAAGTTCATGCGTATGTTAACTTTCATCAAGGTCACCAAAGAACTTGCAGAACAGTGAATAACCCTTATGATCCTAATTGATGACTCTCTTGCCTCTAACACACAAGCCAAGATTTAATAAGCTTCTGTGACTGGTTCATCTGGGCAATCTTGGTGTTAAGTTAACTAAACATATTCTTCAGTATGACTCCAAAAATCTCTTCCGTTTAGCACCTACTGTGGTATGTGTTGAAATTAATTGTGAGACTGTGTGCTGTGGGAATAGAAAACTATGGAGCCAATACAAATTTTGTCACAGAACTGACTAATCATTATCAGTGATTGTACTGCTTTATAACATCCGTCTCCTTGACTCTTCCTCTATACTCCATTTACATTTGAATGAAGGATTATTCAATAAGACTAAGAGACACGTCTTTTATTAGTGACATACTTATGTCTGCTGCTCAGAATAACTCAGAATTATGTGTAATGATGCTCTCACCTCTGACTCTGCGACCCAGTCACCTATAGAATCATTACACCAAGGCAATGATTTATCTGTCACAAAAAAAGCAGCTTTCAACTTGCATTTGCTTTCCATTCATTCCATCGATTTGAGAAGTAGTAACTTGATTAATGGAGTAGTACCAACAGATCATTTGGAACCAAGCCTAGTTTGAGAGATATTTGTGCAGAGAACTGCCCTGAAAATACATTTAATTTAAAAGCAGCATATTTTATGTTGTCAAATCAACTGGCAGTCTTCCCGAGGCTCCTACTTCAGATATAAATGATCCTAAAAACAAGTAATAAAAAGAAGGGAACAAAAGCTAAACACCAGGGGGGAGGTAAAAAACAAACTTGGTTGAGATGTTCAGCTTCCAGAGTTACCAGAAACAGTTTCTTTACAAGGAGGCTCATCCAAGTGACCTGAGTGTGCTGCCGTCAACATCAGTCTGTGCAACAGGTTGAGAGTAGAATAAACCTCAAGCTCAGCACCTCTGCATTTCCAGGATTCTTGAGGGTCTCTACATTTGCTTCCTTAAACAACATTGTATACATTCCTAGCTGATAGCAGGATTCTAAACAACACTATATATAATAATAACAAAGGATGATACCATCCCAACATGACAAAATTTATATCCATGATGTAGAGGCTTCACTAACAGATGGCTTGGAAATTTATTTTTAAAAGAAACAACCTAGTAGCAGATCATGCCTTGGAAGCATTATGATCTGATTTGAGCATCAGAGACCATGTTAAAAAAAAAAAAAGAAAAAGAAAAGTAAAGCTGGAGTAAAGAGTGAAACAATCCCACACCAGTTTGGATTCAAAGGGTTATTTATTTGAGAGGAAAAAAACTTACAGATCACCGTCCTACACGACAGCCAGGAAAGGAGTCTAGTAGCTGGAGCAAGAGAGCAAGCAGAGGGCTGGTATCTCAGTGGCTATTGGCTGAAGGAGCAGAAGGAGCGCCCGCAGCACCTCCCCCTTTTGTTTAAGTAAGAGAGTTCTAAACCTACTATGAAATTATATACAATAAAAACAAATATCCTATTCTAACTAGTTTAAGTCTTGTATAATAAATAACTTTCCATGAGAGGAAAGTAACTACATTTATCTAGTCTTCAACCCCATTGAAGATCTGAGAAGGGAAATAATGTTACCTGAGTAATTAGGAAGTGCAATCAACAATTTCCAGAATATGCAACAAATCACAGAGACAACTGGCTACCTAGACAATCACCCAAAGTCACGTTTGCAGCATTGAAGGAACCAACTTTGGCTAAGGCCTAGAATAACTAACAGATTATTTTTAAAGACAAGAAATTTTTCAAAACCATCTTACCCTGTCTTGGTAAGATTTGACAGTTCCATTTCCGGATACTATGTATTTTGTCAGTAGTTGAGGTATGGGCAGTTCCTTGCCCAGTGGCCGGCTTTGCCAAGAAGAAGACAAGCTCTTAATGGAGTGTCTTTGGTATTCAACAATCTCTCAGGAATAGATGGGTGTTGCCAGGAGCGATTGTGTCTCACTACCACAGAACTCTAGGTTAGATTAAATGCCATTTTCTACAGCTCTTTGAAGAGGTTGAGGATTATTTATACACAATATAATCTCTATGTATCTAAAGAACCTGATTAGTCTAACTATAAATATGACAAACATAGATGACTATTGATCTACAATTCTTAATATCTATCTAAATTAAAGAATAAGAGAATAAACAATTGTGCAATAAATGGGGACAATGACCTCCAAAGGTAAACAATGTACAAGTATACATTGCAATATGGTAAATATATATATATATATATATATATCAATACATAAACAATATAGAAGTATCTTAATCAGAGGTAGAAATGTACACTGCAATATGGTAAATATATATATCAATATAATATATATATCAACACATAAAAAATGTTTTAAACAGAAGTAGAAGCATCCATGTACACAATATTTAATATAATTTAACTTTGTATCCATATACAATAATCTATGCCAATGTAATTATCTATAAACAAAAACTCACAAATACCAATCTATTATCCCGTCATTCCTTTTTTTTGTCCAAAAGATCCCTGAGCCTATAAAATTCATCGCCCAACCCTCAACTGTATACTAATTATAATCAACCCCTAAATGATGTCCCTAAACCTGAGGACAAACTTTACTGGGAGAGGGGACGTCATCCTCTAGAATTACTTCCATCTGTCATGGGGGTGATGTTCTTTCTGGGGGATCCTGTGAAAGTAAAATGAAGGTTAAATTTCAAGATTAATGTCTGGTAAGATTGCAAATAGTATCTGAGTATTTTGTAGAGGTCTGACCAGAATGTTGCAAAAGATGTGCAACATTTCAGCTAACCAAGTTGGAACTGTCTTGTGCAGCTGGCACCAAAATGAGGCCTTGTAGTAGCGCTATCAGTATCATGATGTCATATCAACCAGGTGGAGTTGTTGTTATAGGGCCCCATCTTCTTCCTGGAAATGTCAAAGAGAACTGCAGGAAAATTCATTGTTCATTGTGGAAAACTTAAACATTATTTACAGTTGTATATATTCAATGAAAGGCTTGATAAAGACAAAAATGATATAAAGAAAAGCAAAGATGTTTTCTAAATTCATTTTTCTTTCTGTCCCATATCATGGCTCTTGACACGAGACAGAAACTCTGGGTTTGTCTCTTAACAACAGGCTTGGAAACAAAGAGGGACTGAGCCAGAGTCCAACTCAAAAGAGCTCTATAAATTTAGAAATATAAACATATCTTTCACTTTTAAACTTACAGAACCTATTCGGTTTTCTTGATGATCCCTATTGGGTAGATATTTTTCCAACTGCCAGGATTCAAACATCCAGGGTCCCTTGAATTTTTTTGAAGATGAGTGTTTTCCTGCAAAGACAAGAACAGAACCCTGCCCCCATCCTATATGTTTTTCTTACCACCTGTATGATTATCATCATTGTGGATGAGCTGTCATGTCTCCTTTCCAAGAGGTTTCTCTCCTTCAAACCAAACCTTTATTAATTTTTATGGTATCCACAATTTTTCTTCCCCTGTGGAAACAAGAGCAAAACCCCTTCCCAAACACAGCACATCTGGATTCCATTGAGAGGTCAACACATCCTTGAAATAAACCGGTTGATTTGATTCAGCAGACTTTCTATTATCCAATGTCTTTCTGCTGCTGTTGTTCCTTTCTCATTAGCATTAAGAAAATTCAAGGTTAATAAGGCATTATGTAATCTATTTCTATTTTTCACCCCTTTCTGTTTGTTTAACATATCCTTTAGAGTTTGATTTGATCTTTCTATGACTGCTTGACTTGTAGGATTGTATGGTATACCTGTAATATGCTTAATATTATAATAAGGAAAAAAACATTTCATTTTCCTAGAGACATAAGCTGGACCATTATCTCTTTTTATTTGTGCAGGTATACCCATGATGGCCATAACTTCTAATAAATGTGTGATTATGGAATCAGCTTTTTCTGAGCTTAAAGCAGTTGCCCATTGAAAGCCTGAATAAGTGTCAATGGTGTGATGTACATATTTTAATTTTCCAAATTCTGCAAAGTGGAACACATCCATCTGCCAGATTTCATTCCTTTGAGTACCCTACAGGTTCATCCCTGCAGGTAGTGGTGTTTGGTTATATAAAGAACAAGTAGGGCATCTCTTTATAATTTCCTTAGCTTGTTGCCATGTGTTGAAAAACTCTTTCTTTAAACCTTTGCTATTGACATGATGTTTTTTATGAAATTCTGAAGCGTGCAACACTCTTCCAATCACTAATTGATCAATTTCTGCATTACCTTGTGCTAGAGGACGTGGTAGACCCGTATGGGATCGGTTGTATGTTATATACATCGGACAAAGCCTATTCCTGATTATGTCTTATACCTGTATAAACAATGAAGTCAATTCTGTATCATCTCATATAAATTCAGCAGTTTCAATATGCAAGATAACTCTTTCTGCATACTGTGAGCCAGTAACTATATTAAGAGGCTCTTTAAAATCCCTTAGCACCATAAGAATTTCATATAATTCTGCCTTCTTGACAGAAGTATAAGGGCTTTGTTCCACATTACTCAATTTGTCTGATTTGTAACCTGCCTTCCCTGATTTATTAGCATCAGTATAAAATGTACAGGGTCCAGTTATTGGAGCATCATGTACAATTCAAGGAAGAATCCAAGAAGTTCTCTTTAAAGGTTAAGTCTACCACTTTTGGGATAGTTGCTATTAATTTCTCCCAGAGGATTAGCACAAGCCCTTTGCCATGGTTCATTGTCTTCCCATAACTTTTTTATTTCATCAGTTGTGAAAGGCACTATAATTTCTGCTGGTTCTATACCTGCTAGTTGACAAAGTCTCAGTTTACCTTTTATAATTAATTTAGAGACCTTTTCTACATAAGTTTTTAATTTTTTACTTGGTTTGTGTGGTAAAAAGATCCATTCTAAAATAATATCTTCCCTCTGCATTAAAATTCCTGTAGGAGAAATTCTGGAAGGCAATATGAGTAGACAAAAACTAAGATTTGGATTCACCCTATCCACATGTGCCTCCTGTAATTTTTCTTCAACCATTGTCAGTTACTTTTCTGCTTCAGCTGTTAATTCTCTGGGACTATTCAAATCTTTATCACCATCTCAGGTTTTGTTTAAATGAATTATTAGGGCAGTTGTTATCCCAACAGCCGATTGTATACTGGAAATGTTTCCTAACAATCTTTGAAAGTCATTAAGAGTCTGTAACTGATATATTCTAATTTGTGCCTTTTGTGTCCTAATTTTTCTGTAAACCTACTCTGTAACCTAGGTAATTAAGAGGATCCTCTCTTTGAATCTTTTCCAGAGCAATTTGTGATCCTCATTTAGGCAAAACTATCTTTCCTTCCTCAAACATTCTTTCTAAAGTATCTATGTTTGAATAAGATAGCAAAATGTCATCCATGTAATGGTAAATTATAGACTTAGGGAATTGCTTACGTATTATTTCCAATGGCTGACTTACAAAGTATTGACACAGGCTGGGGCTATTGAGCATCCCCTGTGGGAGGGTAGTCCACTGGTATCTCCTAGTAGGCTGAGAGTTATTATAAGTAGGCACTGTGAAGGCAAAATTTTCTCTATCTTTTTCTTGTAAAGGTATAGTGAAGAAGCAATCCTTCAAACCAATAGCTATAAGAGGCCATCCTTTTGGTTACAGAGAAGGCAAAGGAATTCCAGACTGTAGAGGGCCCATAGGTTGAATTACCTTCTTGACAGCCCTTAGATCTATCACCATTCTCCATTTGCCAGATTTCTTTTTTACAACAAACACAGGAGAAATCCAAGCGCTAGTTGACTCCTCAATATGTCGAGCATCTAATTGCTCCTGTACCAACTGTTCTAAAGCCTGCAATCTATCTTCAGCTAGAGACCATTGCTTAACCCATATTGGCTTCTCGTTTAGCCATTTTAAAGGTAGGGCTGTTGGTACCTCTAAAGGGTTGTTAGTTGCTTTATGTTCTTGTACAGCCTGAATGGCTGGTGACCGTTGTGCATAGTACCTTATTACATCCTTCCCAGAATTATGAGTTCCTGGGACTGTAGGAATGTTAATCTGGGTATTCCATTGCTGTAGCAGGTCATGGCCCCATGAATTTATTGCAATATCAGCTACATATGACCTTAGCTTTCCTCTTTGACCTTCTGGCCCAATACAGTTAACCCATCTCGTGCTTTAACTTGAGATATGGTTCTAATTCTTAGTAATTGAATTGAAGAGGCCAATTTCTCTGCCAAGATTCTGGAGTGATGATATCATATCTGCTCCTGTGTCTATCAAGCCAACAATCATAATTCCATTTATACGTATTCTCAGCCTTGGTCTTTGATCATTTATAGAAGTTTGCCAAATATACGCTTCTTATTTCCTATTTGAATTTCTGACTTATCCTCCAAATTTGAGCCATCATTTAGAACCTTATCATCTTGCACAGAAGCTTCTAGAGGTTTTAATTTTCCTGGTGTGACATGTCCTCCACAGTTACTGGGAATGACTGGGCCACTTTTGGCTTGGAGGCCTGCGAGAGGCCCCTCAAGGAGTTTCCCGATGGTATCGGGTTGCCTTGTCTGTCTGTTGTTGATCTGTAGTCATTGGTCCAATGTTGTCCTTTACCACACCTCCTGCATATACCTGAAGGCCGAGGTTTCCTATTCCTGCCATTCCCAGATGAAGTTTTATTCCCAGAAATTCCTTGCCTGCAATCCCTTTTTAGGTGTCCTAACTTACCACAATTAAAACATTTGGCATGCTGATGTCCCCTCATTGCTTTGGAAATGGCTTCTCCCACCCAAGATTTGTCGTCATAATTAAAGGTCTGAAAAGTCATGGTATGCTAGATCCATTTATCCATAGGTGCTGATCTAGACCTTAAAGGCCCAATTATCTTTTTGCAGTCTAAGTTTGCATTTTCAAAAGCCAGCAATTCACGAATTAGTCATCTAGCTTCTGGGTCTGTTACTCCTATGTTCAGAGCCTTAATTAATCTTTGCAAAAAGTCAGTATAGGGATCTTCCTGTCCCTGCCTAACCCTGGTATATGAGTTCAACTTTTCCCTTGGTTCTGGTATCCTATCCCAGGCATTCAAGGCTGCTTTGTGGCATAGGGACAACACTTCTTCATCATAAAGAGCTTGGACCTGTGGATCAGCGTACGCTCCTACGCCAAGAATTTGATCCTGCAAAACCTCCACATAATTTGCTTTTCCTTGCTGTCCCATATGTTTGGATTCTTCTCTGAAATAAACTCCAAACATCAAGGTCCATCTTCCAACACTGCTAATGCTAACTGGGAGAAATCATTGGGTATAGCCAAGTTCTTATCATTTCCTTAACAAATGTAGAGTGCAAGCCATAATTAACAACAGCTTGCTTAATTTCCTTTAGGTCATTCATTCCTACTGGCATCCATCTAGCTTCCTTGGCTCCCTTTGAGCCTTTAGAAGTTGACACTTTGTCAGAATAAATTACAGGGTACATTGCTAAAACCCTGTGTAAACAAGTTCTGACAGCTGGTGGTGGCATTGTGTCCTGCCCTTGTATCTTCTCACCTGGTTCATCAGCTACAATAATTTCCTCAATCATTTCAAATCTCTTAATCATTGTCCCACATAAGGCCTGAATCTCCTGGCCTGCAAAGGTTTCTAATGATTTCTCTATGGTATTAATTTTCTGGTCCCCATTCTTTACCTGTGATTCCAAGATTTTAATGTTTCCTTTCAAAGATAACATCTCCTCCTTGAAGTGCCTCCGGATATTGACTAAGTTGCCATCCTGGAGGTATATTCTGTCTGTTACCTTATCAAAACTCTGTGATAACTTCTGAAAGTCAAATTCAACAGTCTGGACGCTTTCAGGTAAGTTCCTAGTACCCTTAGATATGCAGTCAATTTTGCCTAGCATGGTATTCATCCTATCAATTAATGCCATATACTTCCACAATGATATAATATGAAGAAGAAAACTGAAACCTAATAACCAGTAAATTGAGGTATCTCCATAGGCATATAGGCCTCTTGTGATTTCTTCCAAAGTGGCAGCAAAAACCGTAGCTAGAGTCCCATTAAAAACAAAACGTGCCATTTTACCTGTTAACCAGCAGATGGCGGTGTTTCCAATTCATGACCAGAATCTATGGACCGGACTCAGGATAGATCCTGTGGTACTAGAGAAGTTAGATGTACTCCAGTGGCTGATAAATAGCACAGCTCACCCCGGTTGCTCATCCTGCTCTAACCTGATGCAGGGGGTCATGACACAGCACTGCGAGAACGGCTGACTGCCAGCCCAGTGTCCCTATGCTGTTCTGCTGGGGCATAGGTCACGGTGCAAACACAAATGTTGTGGCGGGTATTTCAAATAGCACTTCCACCAGATGTGGCAACGGCTTGCACTCGGATTCCTGCTGCCCAAGCACTGCGTTTAAAACCCGCTCAGACTTTCCGAGCCATGGATCCCAGGAGGTGTGGAGTTTCTCACTGCTGATTCCACACACAGGCTGCGGCTGGGGCAGGGCTCATGCCAAGCTGAGCTGGCGGCAAGAAGCCAAGCCAGCGGCAGGCAGCCGAGCCGGGGGGTGGGGGTGGGGGGTGGCTCTAAAACCAAACATTGAGGCACCAGATAAAGTGCGAAACAATCCCACACCAGTTTGGATTCAAAGGGTTATTTATTTGAGGGGAAAAACTTACAGATCACTGTCCTGCACGACAGCCAGGAAAGGAGTCTAGTCTCTGGAGCAAGAAAGCGAGTGGAGGGCTGGTATCTCAGTGGCTATTGGCTGAAGGAGTGGAAGGAGCTCCCTCAGCACCGGGGATGTTGGCCTGAGTTTATAATATGAAGAACTTGGAGACAGAAAAAGGTGGATGCCTAATGCTATCTCTCCAGCCAATCCTGCCTACTTAGCTAGTTCTAGGTCAGTGAGAGGCTTTTTGTTTAAAAAAGGGGGGGAATGATATCCAAACAAGGTTGTTCTCTGTTCTCTAATTGCACGTATATACACATGCACCTCTCCATTCCTTCAAACATTCCATGTTAACATGTTTGTATTTTGATTTCTAAGGTCCAGGGGGAAAACATAGGTAATTCAGATTGCTGATTTTAGTTACTCATCACCCCTTATTAATGTAATTATGAGTTTTCCTAGCCTCTCATTTCAATGTTAAGCTAATTCAAAAGGCCACCAATCATAATTATGTTGGAGTTCTTACACTACTAAGTAATACTGGGTTCACTATGAAGCTTATCTTAATTAGGATTCGTATTGCTATGAAGAGACACCATGACCATTGCAATCCTTATAAAGGAAAACATTTAAACTGGCTATCAGTTTCAGAAGCTTAGCACATTATCACCATAGTGGAACATGATAGCATGCAGGCAGATATGGTGCAGGAGGACTTGAGAATTCTACATCTTGATCCAAAGGTAACAAAAAGTGCACTGAACATTGGGCATAGCTTGAGCACATAAAGACCTCAAAACCTACCTTCACAGTGACACTTTCTTCAGCTACTCCAAAAAAGCCACATCTCCTAAGAATGCCACTCCCTATGAGCTTATGGGGGCCAATTATATTCAAACTACCACCTTCTACTCCTTGCTCCCCATAAGGCTGTACCAAAATACAAAATGCATTTAATCCAACTTCAAAAGATCCCTTAGTCTACCACAGTCTCAACAATATTGTAAAGTTCAAAGTTTAAAGTCTCTTCTGAGATTTATGCACTCTCTTAACTATAATCCCCTATAAAACCAAAATAAAAAAATAGGTCTCATACTTCCAACATATAGTGGCACAGGATATATATTAACATTCAAAAATGTAGGGATCAGAGCACAGTAAGGAAATATTGGACCAAAGCAAGACAGAAAACAAGCTAGGCAAACCCCTACAATGTGTCCCCATGTCTAATATCAAAATGTTATTTAGATTTCTAAATCTTTTCAGTTTTGTTGACTGCAACACACTTTTCTCTTGGGTTGGTCCCGGTTCCCAGTTTTCCTTAGTGGGTATCCCATGGCTCAGGAATCTCTAACATCTTGTGGTTACCAAAGAAACCCAGATTTTACCTTCACAGTGTCATTGATTGGCATCTCTAGGCCTCTAGTCAGGAACACCCATAACACATGCCTGGCCTTAGTGGCTTTCTTTAGAAGCTCCTTGACTGTAAAATCAGAACTACCTGGTTAAATCTGCCAAGTTTTGTGGTTTGCTGGAGTTGGAACATGGCTCACTAGCTCAATTACTTCACCAGCTGTTTTCCATGGCTTCCTTCACTGTCTAATCTTGGCTGGAACTTGCTTTTTAAACTGGCCTTGAACTCAGAGATCTTTCAATAACATTTCACCAGCTTTATTTTCAATGATTTCTTTCACTGCCAAAGCTTGGCATTCTGGAATTTGCTCTGTACACGAGGCTGCCCTAAAACTCAGAGATCTGCCAGATTCTGCCTTCTGAATCCTAGGATTAAAGGTTTGAAACACCACACTAGGCTCTAAGCTTTTCTTTAATTCAATTTCTCAAGTTGGAACCATAGCTGGGTGGGATCTTACTCTTTGGTCACCACTCACTTTAGTCCATTTCTTAATCTGTTTATCTCCTAGAACATAGGCCTTGGCTCTATTCCACTTCCTGGTGATCTTTTCCTCAAATTGTAGATTTTTATTTTTTCTTGTTCAGGTTGCTCCTTTTCATTATAAATCTTCATTAGGGTTTACACGATGGAGTCAATACTAGACTGTTTTGAGATTTCCTCTGCCAATGGAATTAATGTAAATCTTTTTTATTATCCTTAGGCAGATTCTTCAAATAAGGGCAAAAAGCAGCCACATTCTTCAAAAAAGTATCACAAGACTGGCCTTTGGCCACATACAAACATTCTTCTTCTCAGAAACCTCTTGAGCAGGCCCCACAGTTCATCAGATCACACTCAGCACTGTCTTCCATGCTCCTGCTAGAATGGCCCATTAAGCAACACTTAAAGCACTCTACTGCTTTCCTAACCCAAACACCCAAAGTTCAAATTCCTACAAACAAAAGAATGGTCAGGCCTGTCACAGCTATATCACAGTCCCTGGTACCAACTTGTTTTAGTTAGGGTTTCTACTGCTATGAAGAGACACCATGACCACAGCAACTCTAATAAAGGAAAACATTTAATTGGATGGCTTACAGTTACATAAATTTAGCCCATTATTACCATGGTGGGTTATTGTGGCACACAGACAGACATGAAGCTGAACATCCTGACCCAAAGGCAACAGGAAGTACACTGAGACACTGGGTATGGCTTAAGCATATATGAGATCTCAAAGCCCACTCCCACAGTGAAACACTTCCTCCAACAAGGCAACACCTACTCCAAAAAATTCATAACTCCTAATAGTACCATACCCCATGAGCTTATGGGGGTCAATTACATTCAAACCACCATATATCCTGTTTTTCTTACCTAGTATTACCCAAAAGGGGGAGGGAGACAAACTTAAGTGAGGGAAGAATGTGGAGTAAGGAAAGACAGAAAGAGAGAGAGAGAGAGAGAGAGAGAGAGAAGGGATTCTTTTCTCCCTGAAATGTTTCTGTAAAGATCACAGAATTATTCCCAAAACAAACTGAAATGACTGCTTGGTACTTCAAATTTTGAAGTATTCTTTAAAACTTAAAGGACTTAAAATACAAATTCCAACAACTATTTGCTTTCGAGAGAGGGTTTCTCTGTAGCTTTGGAGCCTGTCCTAGAACTAGCTCTTCTAGACCACCAGACTGGCCTCAAAATCACAGAGATCCACCTGCCTCTGCCTTATGAGTGCTGGGATTAAAGGCATGCACCACCACTGCTCGGCTCTACAAATTTTTTTTTTTTTTGCTTATTATGTAAGGCTTGTAAGGACAATGCTTTCTTCATAGACAACTAAATTGCTCCAAGTGGAGAAGAAACAAATACATGTATTGAATAGGGATGTTCACTGGATAGAAGCTTATTTAAGGGCACAAACTCAGTGACCTTAAAGTATCTAAATGGTACTATGACCCAAGACATCTTTCTTCTCTTCATTTTACTTTACAGATCCTACACGTTTAAAGAATGTATAGCATAAGGAGGCACACACTGAGCTCAGTGGCTTCTGATCCCTTTGAGCTGGAATTTTAAGTTGGGACAACCTTATATTGGTGCCAGGACCCAAACTAGGTCCTCTGCAAGAGCAGCAGTACATGTTCTTAACTGAGCAATAGCTTTTGCCTTTACACTGATTGTACAAATTGAGTTTGTGGCAGGCCTGTTCTGAGTGGGTCTATGCATGCTATTTTCCAATAGCATGTGCTAACTTAATGTGCTTGTGCCACAACTGGTGATTCGCTTGTCTCTACCCTATATTTCTGAGACAGGGTCCTTGTTTACCAGACTGGGTACAAACTCTACATACCCAACAATGACTTTGAATCTTGCTGAGATTACAGTTGCATGATACTACTACACTCAGGCTATGAAGTCCCTAGAGACAGAATCCAACATTCCCTGCATGGCTTGCCTCTATCATCCAGTTTCATCTCCAGCCCCTTAAAGTTTACATTATTACATGTGTTATGATTTTTGATCTTAGTATTATGACGATAATTGTTTGAGGCACCTTAAATTTCACTGAAAGATGTGCAGATTGCTCCATCAATCAGTCATTGCACATCTCTTTCCACCTTACCCCACCAGCCTGTTTATTCTGAAACACAATATTGAAATTGGTTTCACAACCCTCAGAATCTTTAACTGTTGAAGTAAAAGAGTCACATAACACCCACTTTAATTAAAAGCTAAAAATGACCACTCTTTATGAGGAAAGCCTAAGGAAAGCCACAATAGGCAGAAAGTTAGATCAACACACAACAAACACTAAGCCAAGTTGTGAATGCAAAGGTAAAGTTCTTGAAGGGAAATGAAAATGTTAGTCCTGCAACTTAAGAAAGAAAAACAGCCTTGTTGCTGATTTGACAAAGTTTTATCATTGGGACAGATGACCAAAGCAGCTACATTTCTCTAAGACAAAAATCTAAGCCAAAACAAGGCTTTAGCCTTCTCTTCAATTCTATGAATCCCGATGGATGATGAATCTTCAGAAGAAAAATTTCAAGTCAGGAGAGCTTGGTTCATGACATCTAGTGAAAATCATATCCATGACATAAAAGTGCAAGGTGAAATAGCAAGTGGTACTACAGAAGATAATGCAAGATCCTTAGATCTAGCTAGAATAACTAATGACAGTGGTTACATTAAACAAGAAATTCCATACACTTATATTGAAAAATGATACTATCCAGTATGTTCATAGCTGCAGAGAAAACAGTGCCAGCCTTCAAAATGTGAAAGCTCCAAAGCATAGGCTGATTCTCATGAGGGGTAAATGAAGCTAGCAACCTTAAAGTTAAGGCGACACTTAATTACCATTCTGAACATTGCAGGGGACTTAAAATTCATGCTAAACCTACTCCTTCCTCTATATACAGAACATATCTGGATAACAGCACATCTGTTTGCAACATAGCTTACTGGATATATTAAGTCCACTGTTGAGGTTTCCTGAAAGCAAGCTCATAAAAAGGTACAAAACTAGATTCTCTTTAGGGACAATGTATTTGGCAACCCACAAACTCTAGCAAAGACATAAAACTACTTGGACTTTCACCTCTTATTTACGAGATGTGATAGATGCCACAGGGATTCCTCTGATTTATTTTTGCAAAGTACACTGAAAACAATTCACAATTTTTAAACACCATGAAGAACTTTATGACTTATAAGAGGAGGTCAAAATACCAACATTAACATGAGTGTAGAGAAATCCCTTCCTGGTGACTCTAAGAGGTTCAAGATTTCGATAGGAATAATAAATGAAGATGTGTAAAAATAGCAAGTAACACTAAAAGTAGAACCTGTAAATGTGACAAAATTGCTTTAATCTCATGATCAAACTTCTAATGGCTAGAGTCTCTACTCATGGGTGACCAAAGAAAGGGGTTACTCAAGATTGGAACTACTGGTAAAGAATTAGAAACTTGGTTTAAATGTCAATAAACGATTGAGACTTTCTTATAAGCTTAGGTGATGAAACAGCTGCAAGGTCTGTGAGATTAATTCCCAGTCTTCAAGTTCTCTTTTTAGTATGATGTTATCAAACAGCATTGCAGCAGCAAATTATTTGGTGTAAAGAACCATCTATATGGTAAACTTCCATTCTGAAAAACTATAGTCACCCAACTTTCAGTAATTACTACCCTGGGCAATTAGCAGTCATAAACACTAGGGCAAGATCATCCTCAGGAAAACAAACTGAAAACAAAACTTCCAAACTTATGATGTCCTAAAGGTTAAGATGAACAGAAACATTTTTATCAATAGCATTTTAAAATAAAGTATATATACAATAT
Source organism: Ondatra zibethicus (assembly GCA_004026605.1). Classification (NCBI taxonomy): domain Eukaryota; kingdom Metazoa; phylum Chordata; class Mammalia; order Rodentia; family Cricetidae; genus Ondatra; species Ondatra zibethicus. Next base: position 107,484 of record PVIU01004156.1, read on the forward strand.
TTTCAAATATATTATTCATCCTAGGGGTTCTATTACTATGATAAAACATCACAACCAAAAACTCTAGGGAAGAAAGGGTTTATTAGGCTTACAGGTTATAGTCCATTATTAGGGAAGCCAAGGTAGAAACTCAAAAGGAGGAACCTGGAGGCAGGAACTAAAGCGAAGTGTTGCTTACTGGTTGTTCCCCCTAGCAGGCTCATCATGCTACCTTACACTCTCCAGGTCCGCCTGTGCAGGAGTGGAAATACCTACAGTGGGCTGGGCACTCCCACATAATCACTAGTCAAGAAAATGCCCCACAAATTTGTCCATAGGCAATATGATAAGGGCATTCTTTTAAAGTCGTGTTTCTCTTCCTATATAAGCAAAGCTTGTTTCAGGTCGAGAAAAACAAGCAAAAAAACCCACTAAAACTAAGAAATAAATAAATCAGGATACTGTTACAATTACTATAGAGTAAACATAATTTTCAGATGTACCCAAAAACCAAACAGAAAAAAAATCATTTACTTCATTATTGTAGTTCAGACTCCTACCTATGCTTATGCAAGCAAGCCTAATAAAACTTAGTGGTAATTTAAAAAAAAAGAAAAAGGGGGCAAGAGGAGATGAAAAGATACCAGGAGGTATGATCAAAGTATTTTAAATACAAAACTGTCAAATAATAAAATAAAATATTTGCTCAACATAGTACTCAAAACTTACTACTTGGTACAGAATTTGATAGTATCTTTCTACTATGAAGAACCACCTAAACATACCTTTGCACAGACACCTCAGTATTTCAGAGAAAACCCCCTAAACAAAGCCCTGACAGCAAGCACACATTTCCCTTATGTCTTTATCTAAAAATCATTCCAATTCCAATCCAAAATACTTGTAATATCTATGGGAGAAACCGTCAACAGATTTTCTTTTTGAACTTTTCTCAAATATTTTGATATTTATGTCTTTTATTGCATAGTGACATTTGGTGGGTAAAGGTAACTCTTGCCTCTTTGGAACTATCCCAGTTGTTCCAAAGACACAACCAGGAAGACAATCTTTTCACTCCATCACTGCACTGATGAACCATAAAAGCAAACACACAGGGTTGGTCTCAAGGCTTACTAACGAAATAACAAATCAGCAACTATCACTCAGTGAAAGATTTACAGACACTGTGGAGAGCATGAAAAATTTTCAAATCTAGTTTCATGTACCTATCCATGGTCAGGTTGGGAATACCTATTGATACAATTACAAAAGTAAAAAGGACTATTTACTATAATAATAAAATAGCTTACTTTACTATTAGCCTATCATTTACTCCATTTTAATATCTTCTTAAAACTGTTCTCTTTCAGTATAATTTGAACTACACACAACCTCCCTGGACAAGACACTGAGCCATTTTTGCTTTCAAGGGATTTATTTGTCCCTTTATAACCTAACCAGAGGGGAGAAAGCCGTAAACATCCATGACCAAAGAATGACAGCTCATGTTGTCACAGTCTTCTTGGCATGTTCTATAATGAAGTGCATCCCTGTCCACGTCTGCAAAGAATATCCACCAACACAATGCTTGCTCTTTTTGCCGCGCAGCCAGCAACAGGATACAGCAATTAACTGCTGGTACTTTCAAACTTGGTGGGACCTCTTCTTGGGGTCCACCAGGACAACTACACCCAAACAGGCGAGACCTGAAGAAAAAAAAAAAGAAAAACCAACGCCTTTGGTATGTTGCATTTTAGTTTACTTAGCGCTCTGTATAGGCCATTTTTTTTTAAACCACCGCATGGCTGAAAGGCAGATCACTCGTGCACCTTTCTTACAGGACAGTGCTGGGAAAGGCGCCCCCGCCCCCAGCCTCCCACCACGTCCCACCCCCTCAGCGCCCGCCCCCTGCTCACTGACGCCGAGGACCATCTGCGCGGTGGCGCCTGGTCGCAGCGGGAGTCCCCGCTTCATGGGCCTCTGGCCCAGCAGGTAGACGTAGATGCCCGCCCCGAAGAGCGCAGTCCCAGAAAGCAAGCGACAGCTCAGGCAGTTTTTAGAAGAGGAATCCGGTGCGACGGAAGCTGGCGCGGCGGTTTTCGGAGGAGGGATCGCGGTGTAAGGCCTGGCATACTCGACGGGCTCGGACAAGGAGGACCCCATGCCCGAAGAGCGCACCGCGGCCGAGCCTTTGCATTCACTGACGTAAAATGCTACCGGAAAGCAGCACGCTGGCGTAGCACCTCAGTGCCTCTGGGAAATGTAGTTGCGCCGCGCAAGGATGCGGGCGGAACAGAGCGGAGTCGCCTCTGCCCCCAGAAGGTTTTGGAGATTGAAACCTGGAAGTTTAAAAGCGCAGGCAGCTTCAGCCTGGTGTTTTAGGAACTCTGTTTTAGATTACTTTCTGAAAGTCTAGATTTCATTCTCTAAGAAGGAGAAATATGGATTTGTAAGTTTCCTGACTAACACAAACTAAGGTATAAGAATCAAAGAATACATTTAATATGTTCTTATCCAAGGGCTTACCTATAGCAATTCTGTGCATTCTGCCATTTCTTTTTTTTCTTTCTTTTCTTTTTCCTTTCTTTCTTTCTTTTTTCTTTTCTTCTTTCTTTTTGTTTTTTGTTTTGTTTTGTTTTTTGTTTTTCGATACAGGGTTTCTCTGTACCATTGGAGCCTGTCCTGGAACTAGCTCTTGTAGACCAGGCTGGCCTTGAACTCACAGAGATCCGCCTGCCCCTGCCTCTCGAGAGCTGGGATTAAAGGCGTGTGCCACCACTACCCGGCCTACATGCTGGTTTTCTCTAGAACAAAACTGCTAAGTGTCACAGCAGTAGATATGAACCATTCTTTTTAGATCAGTGGAGGCTCAAAGCTTTCAAAGTGTATATACTGTGAAGGAAATATACACATATCATCATGATATTAAAAATGTGGTGTGGCTCCAAAATTACAGAGAAACCCTATCTCGAACCCCCCCACACACACAAAAAAAATTTGAATTCGCTGGATACTTTCAGTCTCTCCGTGTTTATTAAAGATGTGCTGTCAGTTCTGTGATATTCATGATTTTGGTTTTGTTCAGAAGAAAATTTGGTACAAACTCAAGTTATTGACACCAGGAGAAAGATCGTTTCTACAGTTTTGCATTTTTATCATCCAGTCAGAATGAATTCTAAAGGGTTGAGGAGACGGCAAGGAGGAAATGTAAGATAAGTTCAGAGACCAGAAGCCCAAAGAATGCTGGGTGGGCATGACAGTACATCTGTAAAACTACCGATCATAAGATATTGTCTAGCTAAATTAGTCCCGACTTTGAGCTCTGTATTCAGTTGACAGTCCTTGCCTTAAGATTTAACATGAAAAGCAATACATGCACATCACACATATGCAAGACAAATGATTGTATCATTCTGACTGTATCTTTGCAAATCAACAATTCTCACCCATCCCTGTCCCAGTTCCTCCCCCCTTTTTTTTCTCTGCTTACATTATGCTATCCATCTTTTGTCCTAGTTGATCTCGGGGTTATTTGTACAAAATAAAGTCTTAAGCATCAATATTCTCTGAACTGACACCTTCTAACCTGAGGGGAGGATTCTAAGGACTCGGGAAATAAGCCAAATATACAAGGCTTAGGAAACAGCATTCACAAGGCCAGCCCTAAGATTACATGTGCAATAAAAATTGCCTGGGAGAGGAGAATCTGACCAACAGAGTTGTCTTACAAATTGAGCAATGAGCTCCAGAGGCACAGCTTTAGTAAATAATTCTCACACTGGGTGGGCCTTGTAGTGATACAGCTCCCTTTGAGTCACCCATGCTTCTGGAAGCAACTCAGTAAATTTACTGCTCACTAAGCTAAGCTTGGCGTCATTTCAGTAGCGGTGGTGTGTTCATCAGTGCCTTGACTAGGATAGACACATGTTTGTTCTTATCCCCCAGGAAAAGTCACAGGAGAACAGTGCATTTTCGAGTTCAGGTGGTTTCGTTTAGAGGAAATAGGTAAAAACACAGTAACAGGTTTAAAAAGATTATTCATTCTGATTAGCATTTAAAATGTATGTGTTGATAAGGAATTTACTATCTAAAACTTTCTAAAATGAAATGGGATGTTTAGGAAGACTGAAAATGGAAAAAATAAGGATGAGATATGTTTCTGCCAATGCAAAATGCTAGATCAGACCAAATAAAAAACAGATAAATGCAGATTTATTCGGCATAACTCCTTGGTGAATTCACAGGTCCCAAAGAACAAGGTCAGAGAAGTCACACACCTAAACTAAGGCAGAGAACTTTTATCAACCTTATGCGAGGGGTGTTGACCTGCCAGCCAGAAGCTGGGACTGCACCTAAGTATCGTCAAAAACTAAGTTCCTTGGTATGTACTTTTGGTGCCATTCCCTTGTTCAGAGTTTTCTCAGTGTGGGTGGGGTTGGGGGAAGTAGGGTAGATGGGGTTTCCCAGCTTATGCAAGAGAGAGCAGGGGTTCCAACTATACAATATGAATGAATAAATCACAAAATTGTGAGAAAACTGGACTGACTTGCTGTTTAATAAGACTCCATTATAATGTGTATGTGTGTGTAGATATACATATATGCATATTTTCTGTAGATATTTAAATATATATTTGTTCATATGTCTCCATGCATTTTATCATAGAAAAACAAATATTCAGAAAGTCTTGGTTGTATACATTTGTGCTGCATATCTATGTGCTAGCCATGAAGTACAGAGACTACTTCTAATGTTCACTGAACCTCAGATTTCCTCATATGTAAAAATGAGTTTGGGGGTAGGTGCTAGCTTTCCTGACTTAAAAAACCTATGATTAAGAATCTCTTATCTATTAACATTCCGCTACATAACTTACCAGGTGATTCAATGGTATTTCAGTATAAATTCATGATTTATGCTGCCGCTTTTTCACTTTATCTTTTTATCATGCATGTAATTTCTTTTTTACATGACAGTGACAAACAAATGATGTGACTGTACACTCTTAAGTAAAAAGCATGTGCATACTAGTATTATGCATAGTTATTCATAATTTCTATGCAACTATGCTAACTTAGAAGTCTAAGCAAGTAATAAAAATTTCGATATCTTATTACAAGCATTGACATTTGTTTAGTGTGTAATTGGAAATGACTTAATCATATTTTATGTTCAATATTAATTTTTGTAGTGCACTCTTTGGCGAACACACCTTTAATTATCTGAAGTAATACTATCAAATAGGTTTCTTTTCATTATTTCAGACAGAGAATTAGTCTTTCCTGGGGATGAACCTCCTATATGGTTATCTACTACCAAGTGGTCATCCCTAAAAACTAATACATGCAAGCAACACTAAATGGACCAAGTAGACCTTATATATTTACATTTTCTTGTGCATATATACTCTGTGTGTGTGTGTGTGTGTTTGTGTGTGTGTGTGTGTGTGTGTGTGTGTGTGTAACAATAAAGAGAGGCCATGAATTTGGGAGGGAAAAGGTGAGTGACCTGAGAGAAGTTGAGAAAGAAGAGGGAATGGGAAATTTTATAAATACTTTTCACATGTCTGAAAATTTAAGAAATAATTTAATTTAATGAAGAAATAAGCAAAGGAGTCATGTGTTGGCAAAGTTCTGTAAAATAACCTTTAATATAATGAAAAAGTAGACAGTAACACACATTCAAATTTTCCAGTAACAGAAAGATTGTTTAAATTTGTTTAAAGTACTTTTCAAAAGATATCTGTCTTCTTATGACTGATTCAAATGATTTTAAATGTTTTGTGGGTGTAGTTTTACTCTGACATTGTTCTAAAATTTATATAGTGATTTCTGCAGAACCCATGTCTTAAAACTGCACAGAGAACATATTGATATGAGATGGACCAACATCATTTTGACTGGAAATTATTGGAAGGGTAAGATATCATCTGAGATACATGAAATATTATGGTTTAAGGACAGAGCCAGAGACTGATAGAAACATGTGGGGCTGTTGCTAAAGAAGGGGTGTGTTTACTGAGAAAAAAAGAAAAGGGGACTAAAGGATGATTTTTTACCTCCTTTTTTTCATTGTATTCATTTTTTTGCTAACTTTCATCACTGTATTGCTTTTGATGCTTATGGGTCACAGAACCATGTGGCTTTTCCTATTAATAAATGTACAAAGTTAAAATGTATTGTAAAGTTTATATTCTGTAGTGCCCTTTCCACACCTGTGCACCTGCTCCCCGGCTGTTCCCTATGTAGCAGGGTTGTCAATGTCTTGTGTATCTTTTCAGGGATATTTGGCATATACATACATATTTTAAGAGCCGTTGTACATTGATCAGTATTGGAAGAAGCTCACCTATGTATCAATTATCCCTCTTCCAATATGAGAATGTGATACAATATTTAACTGACACCATTGGTATGGGAAGTCTTTCTGTATATGTGTTGCTTTTATTGGTTAATAAAGAAGCTGCTTTTAGCCAATGGCTCAAGAGAATAAAGCTAGATGGGGAAAACTAAACTGAATGCTGGGAGAAGGAAGGTGGAGTCAGTGAGAAGTCATGTATCCCTGCCAGAGATGGATGCTGGGCAGAACCTTGCCAGTAAGCCACAGCTATGTGGCAATACACAGATTAATAGAAATGGGTTAAATTAAGATGTACGAGCTAGCCAATAAGAAGCTAGAGCTAATAGGCCAAGCAGTGATTTAATTATATCTATATACTTGACTGAAAATATTTATAATCTATAGTAGTTCTAAGGTGAACTTTCTAGGATCACTTAAGTATACTAACATATTATCAACAAATAAAGATATTTTGGCTTCTTTTCTAATTTATATGCCCTTGGTCTTCCTTAGTTGCCTTTTTTGCTCTAGCGAATACTTCAAGTACTGTGTTTCATAGGTATGGAGACCTGCTTATAGTAGAATTGCCTGGAGTTTCCCTTCATTTAAATTGTGATGTTGACTATGGGCTTTCTGTAAAATGACTTTTTATTATGTTTAGGTATGTCCCATGTATCACTAAAGTCTCTAGTACCTGTATCATAAAAGTGTGTTAGGTTTTGTCAAATGCCCTTATTGCTTCTAATGAGATGATTATGTGCTTTTTTTCAGTCTGCTTATATAGTGGATCACAGTTATTGATTTTCAGAGTCAAACCATCCCTGCATCTCTGAGATGAAGCCTATTTGATCATGGCGAACAATTTTTTTGATGTATTTTTCGATTCAGTTTGAGATTATTTTGCATCTGTGTTCATAAGAGAAATTGGTCTATAATTATCATTCTTTGTTGAGTTTTCATCTGGTTTGGATGTTGTGGTCAGAGGCTCTAAATCAACCCAAGAAAATATAAGAGGTTCCACAAAGCAGGAAATATTAGCCAGGTAGTGGTGGTGCATAACTTTTATTTCAGCACTCGGGAGGCTCAGGTAGGCAGACGGCTGTGTGTTTGAGACCACCCTAGTTTGCAGAGCAAGTTCCAGGACTACTAAAGCTACACAAAGAAAACCTGTCTCGAAAAAATAAACAAAATATTTATTTCAGGACTCCAGTACAGTACCTGAGTGATAAGGGACCACAGTACAGACTGGGGAGCAGCCTGCATCCCTGAGCTTTCATATTTAAGAAAATATTTAAGCATAATTATCCATGCCAAGTTACACACCCAGGGCCAGGCATGAAGAACCTTGGTGACTGCTGGTCAACTGCATTTCCTTCCCCTTATCCCTGCCCTTTCACCAATAAACTCGTTCAAGGGTTTGTAGAGCTCTGCAGTTTACTTCTCACAGCTGCAGGAATAACAGTATCTATTGAGAAAACTATTCCTTTCTTTTAGATTTCCAATCTGGTCTTAGTACAGGTTTTTAAAACATGTTTTTTGTGATACTCTTGATTTCCTGGGTGTCTGTTGTTATATCCCCTTTTCATTTCTTATTTTGTTAATTTGGATATTCTTTCTCTGCCTTTTGGTTCGTGTGGACAAGCACGTGTTGATCTTACTGATTTTCTCAGAGAGCCAGAGTGGGTTGAGAGTGGGTGTGATTCTTCGTTTTGTTCTCTTCATTTTTATTTTATTAATTTAAGCCTTAAGTTTGATTATTTCTTGCCATCTACTGCTTTTGTTTGTGATTCTTTATTTTTGTTCTAGAGCTTTAGTGTGCTGTTAAATTGCTACCTAGTTTCTTATGTAGGCCAGTAGTGCTAGAAACTTGTCTCTTAGAAACACTTTCATCATATCACATAAGTTTGTGTATACTGGATATTCATTTTCATTGACTTATAGAAAGTCTTGTTTTATTTATTTCTGTATTGATTCATTTTCCATTTAGTAGAGAGTTTTTCAGTTTCCATGAGTTTGTAAACTTTGTATTGTTTCTCTTGTTGCTATCCAGTTTTAATTCATGGTGTTCTGATAGAATGCAGGGAGTTAATTCAATTTTGTTGTTGTTGATACTTGCCTTATAACTGGATATCTGGTCAACTTTGGAGAAATTTCCATGAGGCACAGGGAATAATGTATATTCTTTTGTCTTTAGGTAAACTATTCCATAAATATCTGTTAGGTCCATTTGGTTTATGTCAGCTCTAGCATTTTTCTGTTTAGTTTAGATGACCTCTCTATTGGTGACAGTGGGGAATTGAAGTCTCCCATTATCAGCGAGTGAGGGTCAATATATGAATAACTGTTGTCATGTTTGTTTAACAAAAGTGTTTGCCCTTGTTTGGAGGGGCATATATTTTAAGAACTGAAGTGTCATCTTAGTGGATTATTTCTTTGATGAATATGTAGTGTCCTTCCCTATCTCTTCGGACTAGATTTTGTTTGAAGAATGTTTTGCTGTATATGAGAATGGTTATGCCAGCTTGTTTCTTAGGTACAATTTTATTCATTTCCTTGAACTATTTCTTTTTGTTTACCTGAGTTTGTTTAAGGGATTCATTCATTTTCTCAAATTGTTTTTGTTTTCTTGTTTTTTTAAAAAGGATCCATTGATTTTCTCATTCTGTTTGTGTTTTCCTAGATTTATTTAAGTAATTTATTCATTTCCTTCTCTCAGAGCTCTATCATATTCACACAGGCTGTTTTTAGGTTTTTCTCTTGGCCTTCAGCTAGAATGTTAGAAAATTCAGTGACTGCTGCATTAGGATTCCTGGGCTTCAATGGAGACATATTGTCCTGGCTGTGATTGTATTTTCACGCTGACATCTAGGTATCTGGGGTTGGAATAATTATAGGCCTGGGTGATAATATCTGGTTTTGTTTTTGTTGGATGAGTGTTCTGTTCTTTGGTTTCTTCTTTCTCTATGGATTTTAGGGGAGTGTGGTAGCTGTGTCCTACCTGGTAGGAAATTGTTTGTGAACCCATTTTCCAAGCATGATCAGATGGTATGTTCTTAAGGTATACCTGCTGCTCTTAGACTCTGAGATAATGGGAAGAACTGAGGAAGGCAAGTTTGAGAAGTTCTTTGTGATCTCTTGGGAGTGGTGTCAGAGAGGAAAGATAGACCACAGCAAATTTTCTGCTATTCATCTGGAGATGAGATAGGTTGGGTTGAATCTGGAAGAACAGAAGGAGAGGTGTGGATCTCCAGTTTATGTGTTTACCTGACAGGAGTGACCCTCAGGTTAGCTGGGGGCATCTGCTTAGTTTGGGGCTGAGACAAGGCAATATGTGGTAGGGGTTAGAAGGGGAAAATCTGTGAGATCCACTGGAGATGGGAACAGCTAGGTAGGAAGGGCTTCCATGGGTTTCTGTTCCAGAGCTGGGGATGAGACTAGGGGATTGGATCTGGTGTACAAAGGAAATTTTCCTTCATAGAAACATGTGAAAAAAAATCCATCTAAAAGACCTCAACCCAAATTTCTGCAATTGTGTCTGTGGTGAGTCTCCATTTCTAAGAGACAAAAAGATGTACGATAGATTTTCCGCTTTCATGGTTGAGGTTTAGAAGATTATACAGATGATACTTTTCTCCTTCTCATTTGGGCTTTCATCCATTTAAATGATTTCCCCTGTTCCACTCTTGCATATTCTACAGTAGTTGCTTCATGTGAAGATCATTTTGTAATTCCACTGCTAAGTGTGGCTGTTTCAAAAGAGTCAACTCATAGATTTAGAATATGTCTACCCTTGTACTATAAAAAAATAGCCTATGCATATTACTCTGAAGCATATGTTCTGTTTTTCTCCATTGTCAATGAGTATGTTTGAGATAAACTTCATTACTCCCGCAGTTGTTGGTGTGGGCAATGGCCCAGGTATTGAAGAGGAATAACAGAGATGTGGAACATGATTGGGCCTCTCTCCTGTGACTTAGGAGCCTGGAATGAATGCAGAGGAACAATAGTCACTTGAGAATGTTGTGTTTCTTCTTGTACTGTTGCCTAAGTAAGTCTCTTTAATTTCTTTCTTTCTCCAACAATATCCACTGATACATATTCTTCAGGTTTTTACTAATCCTTTTCATATTTTTATCTTTCTTACTCAATACATTTATGGATATGTTAATTCTCATCATGATTCTCTTTCTGTCTTTATGTGAGAGCTTCATTTTTTTCTCTTCATCTGAGTCTGGGCTGCTGCAGAGGACCACGTCTGGTCCTATCACAGCCTGAGTCTACATTGATGTCCACAGCCTGTGTTGCCACCAAAGGCTACAGATTTCCCTACTTCTGGGCCACCATCTGAGGCCACATTGATGCCTAAAGGTCATACTCTTGCCAGGGACATACAGATCAGTAACCTGACCTGGCTTCACATGGCCATGATGATATCCAGGCCTAAGCTGCAGTAGGGGGCTAGTAGGGTGTAGGAAGTCCTTCTGTTTGGGTATTGCTTTTATTGGCTGAATAAAGAGACCGTCTTGGCCCTTTGATAGGGCAGCCCTTAGGTGGGTGGAGTAGACAGAACAGAATGCTGGGAAGAAGGGAAGTGTGGCAGATGATATGCTTCTCCTGCCCAAGATGGACGCTGGTTAGACTCATGCCGGTAAGCCATGTCCTTGTGGTGAACACAGATTAATAGAAATGGGTTAATCAAGATCTGAGAGTTAGCCAATAAGAGGCTAGAGCTAATTGGCCAGGCAGTGTTTAAATGAATACAGTTTCTGTGTAATTATTTTGGGAGTTAAGCTAGCCATGTGGCCGGGAGCCAGGCACAGGGAACACAGTCCACTCCTCATTACTACAGTAGGGGTTCTTGGCCTTACTGCAGCTGAGGTCAGAGTTGAGGTCCATTACCTGTTATCACAGGGGCCCATGCAAACCATGTATTTTACCTTGTGTTGAAGTGTGAGAGCTGTGCTGAACTGGTCCTGCTCCTCACTGACCTAGGGAGAACCCTCCCTCTACATCAGAGCCTTCTCCAGTGGCCCTGAACACTGGCCAAGCTGACTCCTGTCTGGCTGGCTCTAGGATAGCAGGCCCCTATAATCCCAGCACAGGAAAGCTGGCCTTGCCAATCATAGGAGAGCTGGCTTCACACACAAATATATGTGGGACCCATCACTCACCATGAACATGGCAGAGGTGGCTCTACTACTCATCTGAGAGGGCTGGTCCTAGATGCTGGGACTGACCAACTCAACTACCACTCAAGCTCACATCCAAGACTTTGAGTAGGCACTCCCCAACATCTACCCATCTATCCTGCTGGAATGCATGAAGGGACTGGTCCCATCAAACCATAGCCACAGGATCTCCATGTTGGGGCAGCAGTAGCATATCCAAGAAGGCTTTTGGTGAGGGTTCAATGTTGATGGTGGACCAGAAGCCAGAGGCCTTGAGCCTGACCAAAAAAATATTTTCCTTTAATGAGTATATATTGTTTATCCTTATCTCTTTTTGCTTAGTTTTGGTTGGAAGTCTATTTTTATATATATTAAAACGACTATACCAGCTTACTTCTTATGAAAACAGAACAAAAACAAAAAAGAAACTACATATATGTATATATATACATATCATATATATGTATATTTAGTTCTTTGAAAATTTATACAATGTGATTTGATCATATTCACTCTCTCCCTCTCTCAATTTTTCCAAGATTCATCCCAATCCCTTCCATTTTCTATCCATCCAATTTTATATCCTTTGTTTTCTCCTCTCAAGGCCAATTTGTGCTACCCAAATACTTTTGGATATCTGGCCTTCCACTGAACCATGGTTAACTTATCAGGTGCTATAATCTTAAAGAAAACTGTCTCGTTCTCTTCCTGTAGCTAACAATTGCCAGATATTTCACAGCTAATGGTGTGATTGTATAACCAACTCCCCTCTCCATGCTGCTGTTTACTGTGACTTGGACTTGCACAGATGCTTTGAATGCTGTCACAACAACACTAACTGTATATGTGCTGCTTACGCTTACATATTTTTTCTTCTAGTCATCTTCCAACTCTGGTTTTACTGTTTTGTTTCTATCCCTCTTCCTGAAAGAATCTCTGAGCCATTTGAGGAGGGGTATGGTGTATATATGTTCCATCTAAGGCTAAGCATTCTGCATTCTCTGATTCTCTGCACCTTATCAGTTGTGGATATCTGTGCTTATCACTGTCTACTACAAATAAAATTTTTTCTGGGTAGGGTAGAGATGCCTATTTGTCTTTGAGTATAAAAAAATAAATCCTGACAAGATGGCTCATTAATATATTAATTTAATGAACTAATAATAGTAGGTTTTCTCCTAGGGTTTATAACCCATCTATCCATAGGTTATTGGCCCACTAATTATAACAAGTATGGGTTTCATTTTGTAGAACAGGTCCTAAATTCAATCAGAAAGTGGTTGGTTACTTCTACGACATTTTTGCCACTATTGCACCAGTGGACATATCTTGCCAGTCATTATTATAGCTCACAGGATTACTAGCTCAGTAACACTTATGATTAATATTTTCTTATTATAGCATCCATAGCACCTTCCAGAACTATGTAAGGTTGTCAGTGAGATCAAATGCTAAATGTCAGTACCAGACTGATTATGGTACTCTGACTCAGTTATATGGTCTCTACAGCAGTGTGGTAGTGGTGTCAGTAATGAAAAAGTTCTGGGGGATAACCAAGAGCATGGGAAATATTCTGTAATATTTGAGGTTTTTATCTCATTGACTAGCAACTCTAAAAAAATGTAATCCATTGCTGGAACTTCTCCAGTTGCTTCTATTCCAGTTGTCAATTGATATTTTACCTTGTTGTTTTGTCTACTAATCTCATTCCTAAATTCTCTTACTTATTTTTTAAAATTATGCTTTGAATACTTGATTGCTTTCCACTTTTTTAAATTAACAGGGAAGTTTTTAGTAATGAATTATATGCTCTCTGATAATATTTTTCTGAATACCAACTTGAATCAATCATTTATTTTCAAATTATTTCAAACTTTATTTTCTTTACTGTATCTTTATCTCCTTTTGATTCCTCTTAAAATTAAGTATCATCAAAAAGACTTTCTATAGCAACCAGGAAGACAGGTTTATTACAATAGGAATAGAAATTAGTCCTAAGCCAACTAGGAGTGTCTCCAAGATGGAGGGAGTGGTATGTGAATTCATATAACCTCCTTAATCTCATCAGTGGGTGACACAGGTAACTTTGAAGAGACTTCATGATTCAGTATTTTGATATTATTCTACCAAGAGATCAACTGCTTCCCATGCATGTAGAAATGGATTTTGTAATCTAGTTTTCCAGTTTGAACTGCCTTTACCTTCAAAATCTGTACTTTCCTAATTATCACTTTAACTGAAAAGCCCTTCATCTGATTTCTCTTCTGACCAACCCAGGCTTGTGTGATCAACGTAACACTGGTGGCCTCATATGTATTTCATGCAATATGGTATCATTTTGGTTTTATTCCCTACTAATTAGAATGAACAGACATTCCTCTCAACCTTCAACATTCATACAGAGAATGAAATGAGTCTTTATTGTATTTGGAAATGCAAAGCTATTTATTGCTATTGCATATAGCCTATTTTAACTGAAAGTTCTACTGGTAGAGAGCAATTAGAAATATAAGAGATATGAGAAATATCAAGTGAGCTGTCTTTATAAACAGAGACTATGCTTTAGGTTCCTGGCCACCAAGACCTGAATAATCACATAGAATCTATATTAATTCCAACACTGTTTGGCCAATGAATCAACCATACTTCTAGCTAGCTCTTACATCTTAATTCAACTCATTTCTATAAATTTGTGTATCACCATGATGCTGTGGCTTACTGGATAAGATTCCAGTATGTGTCTCTTTCAGCACCTCCATCATGTCTCTGACTCTGACTACTCTCTCTTTATCTCTGTTCATATTTCCTGCCTGGCTTTACTCTGCTAAGCCATTGACCAAATCAGATTTATTCATTGGCCAATAAAAGCAACACATATACATAAATCCATCCCACATCATGTCTTGGTTCCTGTTCTATTGCTATGAAGAGACACCACAACCAAGTCAATTTATAAAATTAATTGACAGCTTGCTTACATCTTTACAAAATAGTCCATGGTCACCATGGCAGGGAATGTGGTGGCAGGCTGGGAGTAATAATTCTGGAAGACTACATGGAGCAATAAATAGCTTTGGTACCCAGTTGGTGGACTGTTTAGGGAGAATTAGGATGTGTGGACTTTTTGGACAAAGTATGTCACTAGATGTGGGTTTTGAGGTTTCAAACACCAATGACAGGTCCAATGTTGCTTTATCTGCCTGTATGAAATTTTGAAATATATGATCCTATAGTGGCCATTCTCATTCAAACCACCACATGGGGGAAAAAGAAAATAAAATGTACAGTTTTAAAAGAAAACAGAACACCAGGAAATTTAATGCTGGAACCAAAGTGTGTGCTGAAAGAGATAATGCTAGGCCTGATGTAAATTGGAATAAAGGGAATAGTGTCTTAATGGAAAGACCTCACCCAAGTAAGCTTCCAACTTGTAAAATGTTGGAAGGAAAGACCTAAGTAATTGTCCTTTCCTAAAAAGAAGCAACAAAGGAAAATTTATGCAAATGTAACTGAAGATGGGGGTCAAGTTCCATTTTAAGGTGACAACTGAACTGGGCAGCAGTAGTCATGTGATCCTAGCTCCAGAGTCACAAAGGAAACATGAATAATGGGGTCATAGAATCTTCTTCTGTAAGTAAGGTGAGTCTCTGTAATGATTTGAATGAAAATGGCCCCCATCAGCCCATAGGGAGTGATACTAACAGTAGGTGTGACTTTGTTGGAGTAGCTTTGGCTTGGTTGAAAGAAGTGTGTCACTAGTGGTGGGCTTCAAGCTCTCACATTCTCAAGCCAGACTCAAGTGTCTCATTCTCTTCCTGCTACCCGTCAATCTGTATGTAGAACTCTCAGCTACTTCTCCAGTCTGCCTCTGTGCCGCCATGTTTCCCACTGTGACAATAACGGACTAAATGTCTGAACCATAACCCATCCCCAATTAATGTTTCCTTATAGAAGTTACCATGGTAATGGTATCTCTTCATAGCAATAGAAACCCTAACTAAGCCACTGAGGCTGGACACATGGCAGCGGAATCAGAATCCCTGCATGGAAGCCTTAAGAGGCTACTACATGGAACTATGTAAGTAAAGCCTGGATTGTGCTTCAGAAACAAAGATGTTAGTTATACCAGAAATGTATGATATCTATAAAAGAGAGCTGACTACAGGGTGTGGAAAAAAATCAAAGAGAGAGAAGAATGTTTTAGTCAGCTAATTTGGAAGAACAGATTCTTCTAAGTCCTTTGATATCAGACCTAAGAGATTTGGAGTTTACCATGTTAGGCTTTAGTTTTACTTTGGTTCAATATTTCCTCCCTATACCCTATACAAAAGGTAATGTATATTCCCTGACATTATATGTTAGTAGTATGTAATTTGTTCGTATATTTTACAAGGGAATACAAGTAAGAGATTGTTCTGAGTCTCAACGGAAACTTTGGACTTTGAAAATATGATTATGAAAGACTATGGTGACTCCTAAACTAAATCCATTTTGAAATATGGTAGCCATGAACTGATGAGTGCCAGGGAATGGACTGTGGTAGTTTAAATGCAAATAGACTCCATAGGTTCATATATTAGGTTCAAACTTCCTAGAATTGTTGGGGAAGGATTAGGAGGTATGACCTTCAAGAAGGTGTGTCACTGGGGTTAAGACTTGAGGTTTCAAAAGCCCATGCCATTCCCAGTTAGCTCTCTCTGTCTTATCATTGTTATCTCAAGACACGAGCTCTCAGCTACATCTTCAGCACCATGCCTGCTTGTCTGCTCCCATGCACATTGCTATGATAGTTAGGGAGTCACTTCTGAAACTGTAAGCTCCCAGTGAACTCTTTCTTATAAAATTTTGCTTGGTATCGATGTCTAACCACAGCAATAGAAAAGTAACTATGATACTCAGTACAGATTTTATTGCTTAAATGATTAGGAGTACCCCTGATGACAAAGTCAACCAGTGCTTGACAAGCACAGCAGAATTGTCTTCCTGAAAGGAGTAATATCATTATATCTTGCCTGTGTTGTATAATGTAGGCATCTTTTACTCTCCTTTTAAAAGTAATTTGTATAATTCTCATATGTGTTTCTTATTTCCTAGAAGTAATGTTCATATGTGAACTATTAGTGTATATTCATTTATATTCATTTTTGAAGAACACTCATACTGTTTGTCATGATGCTTTTTTTACCTAATTGGCATGCAGTAAATATCTGTGCATTTCCTTACTAATACATGTTTGATGAAGTGTTTTCCATATTCTGGGTACACATTAGTAAATTCAGGGTTCTCCTTTTGCTTTCTCTAGTTTGAACTGACAAGAGGTTTGGAAAAATAAACAATTGAAAATGACATTCCTGAAAGTAGCCATCAAGTGTAATAAGGCTCAAGTCAAATGGCTGAGCTGTCACAGTAAAATACAGCCTATTGACTTCCTTCCCACTAGGGAAAAACACTGCATGCCACTTACCACAGATGGCCCAGACAAAAAGGATCACCCTGAAAACTGCAGGAGGGGATGTCCTGTTCAGTTTCCCGAAAGACACAAATCCAGCTTGTTATAGATAACCACATTGTTTTTATTCTTCTCTCATATATTAAATCCCAACTGCAATTTCCCCTCCATCCCCTCCTTTCAATCTCTACCCCCACATTCCCCTCTCCGTCAGATCCATCCCCTCTCAGAAAAGAACAGGCATCCCAAGGACAACAACCAAACACAGTACAACAAGCTACAATAAGACTAGGCACATACCATCAAATCAAGGCTGGATGAGGCAACCAGTAGAAGGAAAGGGGTCCTAAAAGTAGACGAAAGAGTCAGAGACAGACTCCCTCTATTAGGAATCCTACAAGAATGCCAAGCTACTCAGTCAAAACATATGCAGAGGACCTAGATCAGATACCTAAAGGGTCCTCTATTTCTGCGAGCCCCCGTGAGACCTTGACAGTTGATTCTCATGGTGTCCCTAACCACTCTGATTCCTGTAATACTTCTTTCTCCTTTGCAAGACTCCCTAAACTTTGCTTAATATTTGACTGTGGGACTCTGAAACTGCTCCCATCAGTTACTAGATGAAATCTCTCTTATCTCTCTGACGACAGTTTTACTAGGCTCTGGTGACAGATGAGTCTGCAGGAAGGACAAATTGTAAGTTAAAAATTTTTGTGGCTAGGTTGGTGTCACAATCCCTCCATTTGAGGCCTTGCATGGTTACAGAAGATGGCTAGTTCAGGCTCCATGTTCCTCATTACTAGGAGTCTTTGCTAGGGTCATTCTCATAGATTCCTTGGAGCTTTCATTGCACATGTTATTGGCATAAAAGCAGACAGGTGGATCAAGAGAATTGAATCAAAGACCCAGCTGTGAATTCACAAATTTATGGATATCTGCTTTTGAATAAGAAGCCAAAATATACAATGGAAAAACGAAAGCCTCTTCAGCAAATGGTACTGGTCTAACTGGATGTCAGCACATAGAAGTAGGGTGGCTTTTACACAATGTGCATTCTTCTAAGCCCCTCACATTGTTGACGCACAAGCACAGCTCCCACATGAGAGGGTAAAATAGATGATAGTTTATTCTTGAGCCAAACATTAATGAGCATGGCTGGGGAACACAGATTCATACTGCCCCCAAATTACATGTTCTAATGTAGAAGTGGTTTCATGAAGTTTTTAAAACATCACAACAACAACAGCAACAAAATCATAAATAATTATACCTTTCAAATACATTGGTAGAAATATCAGAAAATTAAGTTACAGCCAAGTAGAGAAAACTCATCTATAAGTGTCTGATGCTATCTGATAGTGTCCATGGGGCTTTGGTTGGTGGTATCCAGGGTTTCTTAAGTTAATATAGTCCCAAAGGTTTGTTATCTGTCAGTCTCAGTTCTAACACAGAGGTGGGTCAGGAATAGCTCTCTCTTGTGGGCTTAAGGTAGCCTAACATAAATTGTAATTAGGTTCTTGATCTGCAACATCCCATTATCTCCTTATCACTGAAGTTCTAACCCTCCAGTCAGCATATGTAGACATAACTTGCATCAGCCACTGAAGATACAGCTTCTTTCCAGGAATTCTCTTTCACAACAGCTTACAAGGAAACTCAGGCGCATTCAGTATCTAGAGAAATAGAGTTTATAAGAAAATTCAGAGAATATTGGGGGGAAAAGGGTGTTATTCCGAATTGAATGAAAGCTAATGAGTTGAGTTTGGGAGGAGGGGTATTTGTGGTATTTGAAGAAACAAAATGGGTAACCACTAAAGAATATGTAAATGACACTGGATCCCTTATGCTAAGGCAGGGTAAATGGTACAAGGAATTAATACTGGTAAAATGTTTTGACTTTAAATAGCCCTTCCAGATACATTAATCTTGTGGCATTATTGCCATAAATTAATGAATTATGCAACTAGAACCTTTGAGAAATCTTTTTGTATTGAAAATTCTTACAATCATTGCCACCTGAGTATCATTTAACTTAAGGTTGCAGTTTATATCAGGTCTGGCATTTCTATGCCATGTAAAGTAGCTGACAGCCTTTGGCTACTCACAATGCTTTGGTGCACAAATGGCAACTCCTTTTAGTATTTCATTCCAACCAGAATCAAAGACTAAAATTACCCATTTAATATATTTTATGGATAAAATATGATCTTATGTAATTGAGTATTCTTATGTCTGTAATATAAATGTTTGTATTGGGTAAGTTTAAGGAGTTGTGTGTGGACTACTAAGTATATGCACTAAGCAACATATTCCCATTGGTCAGGGTATTTCACATGATGGCTTGGAAAAAGAACCTGGGTTCATCTTCAAGGAATGACACTTCGTAATTCCTTAAACATTTTAAACATAGGAACATCTAAGGTGTACACAGTTGAGGGAAGAGAGAAGGTGTTCAGCAAACATAAGCTTTAGGAACTCTCAGCTAAAAATAGTTTAATTATTTCAGGTCTTCCCATAATGCTCACTGACTTCAACGGGATATGCCTCTCTATTCCCTTGCTCCTTATTAACTGTCATGTGGAAGGAACTTCTATTGATCCCTTTTGTAATCTTTTTAGGCCTGGTGGGTATTGCATGGCTGAACATCTGGGAATGCTGTTCTTTGCTGTCTGGTGGGTAAGAGGACGAGAAGATGGACCCCAGGTGTCTTGCAGTCCACTGCACCTTAAAGATTGCTGACACTAATCCACATCGCACCATGCTGTCAAGTCTGAGGACTGCAGGGAAGCTGCTGATCGAAAGCATAAACAGCCCAAGGGAGCTAACTGCTCTTAGTGATAAGAAGCACAGTTTCCCTGGAATCGTAATTTATTCCAGAGCTTTCTTTCAGAGCATGTCTCAGTAATTTACTGACATTTGGGTGGAAGAATAAACAGAAAGTGAAAGAAAATGAAATGGCCATATGATTGAAATGTCTGTAATGTCTACCAGTTTATAGTTTATCTGATTTAATACAATACTGGAATGGCATTAGATATTTTCATTCCCATTTCAAAAAGGAGGTCAAAGTCTAGAAAGGTTAGGTAGTATGTTCAGAATTTTAGCTAGCAGAAGGGGAAACTAAAACAGAACAGAAAACAAGAGAGCAAAACCCAATCTACCATTCAGCCAGAAACTGAATAAGCTTTATGCATATTAGCAAATTAAATTTCATAAAAAACATTATGAAGCAGAAGACCACACTTGCCCCATTTTAAAAAAATAAAAACATGAGGAGGGTTCAGGTGTTAGCATCACTTAGATTAGATGTTGACGCCTGGATTTGAAACCAGATTTCAGAACCTGTCTTCCTTCATCTACTCATAGTGGTATGGCCACGCTCACTGAGGCATCTTCTGACTGCACAATGGAAGTTTCAGCCGTTACTGTCCTGAGATGATGCCTGTAACCTGCTTTTCACAGTGCCTGCTCCAGGAAATCATTCCATATTTGTGAACTGCTGCAAATGGCAATGGCATCATGGCATATTGCTTTCATTGCAAAGATTTTAGAACATTCCACACCTATTTTAGGATCAAAATGCTAAATTCACTGTGCATTTCTACATTTCAGATTGTGTCTTGAAAGACCAAGGCTCAGCAACAAAATGTTTCTTTTCTAAATAGGTAAGTTATCAGTGTAGATCGGGTTGGCAAGGTGAGGTATGAGAGAACATTCTTACTATGCTGGACCCCACATGGGACTCTGGTACAGACTAAGCACCATGTGAGGTTACAGTACCATTTTTAAATGGGTTTTTGTTTTTGTTTTGACTTATTTAATGTTTTTGCTGAAAATGGAATCCAGGGCTTCACCTATGTGAGACAAAACTACATATTCAGACCTACCTTTGAAGATACCAAATGCTTTCGTGCACATTCCTTTATGTCTTGCTACAAGTGTAGCTATTATTTTCCATTTAACAGGGAGAAAAAGAAAGAAAGAATGTTGACTAAATAACTTGGTTCCTCTTACTAGGGGTTAGGGTAGTCAGTCAGGAATAGATTCTCTGACTTGAAACTTGATATTCTTTCACTCCATATCACTGCCTCATATTTGTGATAAGATTTTAGCCATATGTCCATTTCTACCATATCTGAACTACCAAGATTTGAAAATGCAAATACAGTAGAGAGTCACAGGGGACAGCATTATGAAATGCAGGGATGTTGTATTTGGAATGTGAACTGTAAGCTCATGGAATCACTTCTTTGAACACTTGATCCCGAGCTGGTAATACTGTTTAGCAAGTATGTGGAAGGAGTTTAGCTGGAGGAAGTGGATCAGTGAGGGTTGGTCCTTGAGGCTTTATAGACTGGCAGGACTTTCAGTTCATGCTTTGCATGCTGAGTGTGGCTGCAGTGTAACCTACGTTCCTCTCTTGGAACCACGTCTTTCCTGAATGCTGCCATATTTTTCTGTAATCCACAATAAATATTTCCTCCCATAAACTTCATTTTTCAACATGTTTTATTATATCACTGAGAAGATAACAAATATAAGGGTGAGGGATAATTTTGGTACACCTAACATTGAAATCTGAACATTGTTATTCAATGCGTATACATTTATACCTACATCATTCTTGGCATCATGTTAATTCATGTGTGGTTTAATAAAGCTTAGAAAACCTTCCGTTTAAATTCACAAATTTCTACATGTATAAACTATAGTGATAACTTGTAATGAGATCTTACTTCACGAATTACACCAAAATCAAACCGGTGATAGTAGTTGTATCTTACTTTTGTGTATAGTTCACATAGTATGTGGCCAAGTTTTTTAACTTTTGATTGAGAAAATAGACCGAGGGGCTCGATTCTTTAGGCAGTTTGGATGAAACTGAAGGATGATATGAAGGTAAATTTAGTAAAATAATAATCAGTTGGTGATTGTTTCTAATTGAGGTTATCAAGGACTGCTTCATGGCAAAGACATTTATTGAATGTCAGGTAAGTTTCAAAGATTTCTGCTGTTCCTTATTGGAATAGTGTGGGTAAATTATTCTAATGAAAATAAGAAATAGATTTAAATATTCAAGTACCTTATATGTGGATACAGGAGTCAATTAAAACATTTTTGTTGATCCAGAAAGATGGCTCAGTGAGCATAACCACTTGGTGCACAGGCTGACCATAATTGTTTGATGACTGGAATCCACATAAAGCTGAAAGAGGAGAACTGAGTCTCCACAGTTGTCCTCTGTCCTCCACATGCATCACACACTCAACATGTGAACACATACACTTACACAAAAACGTTTTAACAATTTAAAACACGTCTATTTAATAAATGGATAAGTAATTGACTCCTTGCTTCAGGCCATTTAGTGCTTTAGCCTGTAAATACTGTTGATGCATGTTAGTATTACTTAATACCAGTGATATTAGAAATGTCAAAACATTCTGATCATGGTGCTGTGGTGTTATGTTTGGCCATTCTTGACAAAGCAATCACAGAATATTTTTGTAATTCTTTATGCTGTCACAGACATTAAATTTAAAAGAAATATCTTGAACCAAACAATGCAAGTGTAACTTCTTTAAAAATGAGGATATCGGGGCTGGAGAGATGGCTCAGAGGTTAAGAGCACTGACTACTCTTCCGGAGGTCCTGAGTTCAATTCCCAGCAACCCACATGGTGGCTCACAACCATCTGTAATGAGACCTGGTGCCGTCTTCTGGCCTGCAGGCATACATGGAGGCTGAACACTGTGTACATAATAAATAAATAAATCTTTAAAAAAAATGAGGATATCAACCAAAAGTCTTGGATTATGCCTTCATTCCTAAGTTATCTTTGAGAATCTAATTATAAAACTATGAGGATTCTTGCTCAATTTCCATTAAACTTTAGTTTCTGCATTAATCATTTGATTCTATTTTTTTGTACTGAAAATAAATCACAGTGCTGCCATGTCATTTTCAGAGTAAGAACTTGGATACTAACAATAGAGAAGGCACTACTTACCAGGTTGTGATTCTTCATCACAATATTTTCTTTCTTAGAGAGCAACATAACAGCACTTTTAACTCATAATGTCTTTAAAAGAACACATAAGAACATAACAAACTAAAACTTCAGTTTGTTTTGAATTATATCTATAAATGAATACATGCAATATATTTTCAAATACTATTATTTTATATTTATAATATTTTTAAGATGAGTATAAAGGTAAATATTGACAATGTTAATATTGCCAGTATAAATTAATGTTTTAATGATCATATTTGAAACTTCATGTAATCCACCAACCCCCAATTTTAAAAGATTTCTCACTTGGACTGAGGGAATATATATCTATAGTAACATTCAAATAATTTGGAATATTGATATATAATGATGAATACATAAAAATTATGTTCTAAGCTAATTTCTAACTTATTAGCTTAATTTATTATTTGTTTGTGTCTTGTTAAGTTGACCAGTTCAGAGCTGAGTAACACAGTGTGAATTAAGCAAGAGAGCATTTTCCTATTGAAAGAAAAAGAAATATCCCTTCTATCCTAAATATATTCAGCCTTGAGTATATACTTCTAACCATGATGAAGCAAAGGGAATCAATCCTATTTACTCATTCAAGTGGGAAAATTAAAAAAAATGAAAATGCCAAAGATAAATATTTCAAGTCTTTGAATCTCAAAAAATGAAGAACTTTGAGAGGCGATCTCACTGTGGAGAGTGAGATTTCAGGGTGGAGAGCACAGAACAGGTAATTACAGAAGCAGGAAGTCTTAATGAACTGAGGCAGAGCCTTCAGCTGAATTCCAGTCAGCACACATGTATGAGGAAACTATAGGTGCCCCTCAATGGAAGAATGGATCAAGAAAGTGTGGAATATATACACATTAGAGTACCACTCAGCGGTAAAAAACAATGGCATCCTTAAATTTGCATGCAAATGGATGGAAATAGAAAACACTATCCTTAGTGAGATATCCCAAACCCAAAAAGATGATTATGGTATGTACTCACTCATTAGTGGACCCTAGCCATAAACAAAGAACATTAAGCTTATAGCTCACAAGCCTAGAGAAGCCAAATAGCAAGGTGAACCCAAAGAAAAACATATATAGATC